>CANXYC010285527.1:0-15149 GCA_948193065.1 Aleurites moluccanus | reverse complement strand
AATTATATGACCCATGATATGTTTATGTATAGAACGCTTTTCCCAATGAGAGTAAATTCATTGGTCCATTGTGCACTTTGGGAACCTAGCTGATAGGGTTTTTATTAGTGTTCCACCTAGAGGGGACCATGAGCTCTAGGCGTATGCCCGACCAAGCATATGTTTGTGATAAGGTAGCAAGGCTACTAATGCACTCTGTTATGATAAGGTAGCAAGGCTACTGATGTACTACGCAATTCTATCATATGATTTGATAGTGCTATTCGATTGTGAGCACTTATATTCTTGTAAGCTTAACCTTATGATATTTCCATATTCATGTACTTTTGACTTGATCTATACCATGCATATTTATATCTTACTGAATTGAATGCTCACTCCTCTTCTGTGGTTTTCAGGTAGTAGTGTAGCTCGAGAGGGAGCTAATATAGAAGAAAGAGCTTCTTGATTCATTCCTCCAAGAAGACTCTATGTAATTCTTTTGAGATATATATATTTTTATGTTCATCAGTTTGTATTATGGTATTATATGTAAAAGGAGTATACTCTAGAGCTTCGTAGTTAGATGTTGAGGATAATTCTATTTTGATGTCTAAATTGTTATTTTTGAGCTACCCTTGTTCCTTAGTGATGTGGGAAGTATCTTTTGATCGGTAAGGAATAAGAGGAAATTCTATAATGATGAATGTAAATGTATAAATGGTGATTTCATGAATCATAGAAATCAACAATTATAATGATAACCATATATGTTGTGGATATGTATTGTGTATGAGATCTAGGATATGAGTGTTCTATGGGTTTATGGTGGCCTTAAGCCTATCCTTTCCCTAGGACCATTCCACCACTGGAGTTGGGGTGTGACATCTATGGTTTGATTTGGTAAATAATTGAGCTAAAAGTATAAATAATAGACTAGGGTTTAAAGGGGATTCTGAATGTGTGTTAAGGCAGTAGTTTGTAGTTCAAATTCTAAATTTTTAATGTATGAATTTGAGGATGGAAAAAATATGAAAGTTGTAGATAAATATGTTAATTTGATGTCTAAAAAAGGAATTGATTAAATTCGAAGTGAGGAGAGATTAATTGAACAAAAACCATGACTGGCCAGAATTAGGTTTTCTGGAATTGTTTTACTGTATTTTAATTGTTTAGAATGATAAAGACAGAATTAAAATAAGTTTTCAACATTAAAAATGTTCATTTATGTCTTATATATAGGTCTGTAAAAGATTTTTAAATTGAATTTTTGGTTTATGAGATATTAAGTCATAAGTGTAGACTGACATAATTGACTGTTAAATATAATATAGGTTACTGAGTTCTAATGATATGGGGTCCTTAAAGTCTAAATTAAGAAAAGTGTAAAACATGAGAAATATTCATTTTTATGTTTAATATATGTATGTAAAATTATTTTGCAGTTTATGAATCACGGATTGAGTTATAGATAGAAGAACAGGATCTATTCAGATAAGGATTTTATTATAGTAGTTTAACTTTGAAAATTCGTTAATAATTGTAAAGTGAACCAAATAATCTAAAATTTGAATGTGTTATAATCTCATATGTCTAAAGAAAATAAAAAAAAGAATCAAAGTAATTGAATAAGTATAGATTGAGTTATGGGCTAAAAAGTAGAGAATGCCATATTAGGGTTGTAGGGCAGAATGCAGGGTAGCAGGGTTGGTTATGAGACTAAGTTTAAATTGACACCATAAATTGGATAGTAGTAGGATTAATGTGATTTTTGGATATGTTGGAACTTAATATGTCAGGAAAAAGAATCACAGCAATTGGATAGGTATAGACTGAGATATAGACAAAAATGTCAGGACTACCATAATAGGAACTTGAATGAAAATTGTTAAAGTAAAACTCTAATGTTAAAGACTATAAGGAAATTGATTAAATAAAGCATAGGACTAATTAGTGACATATAAATAAGTTCTAATTGTATATTTAATTGACATGTAGTTTTAAAGGATGATGATGAGGATGTAAGTGGGAAGTCTAAGTAAAGAAGTAAAGTGGAAACGTAAAGATATTCAATGAGGTGAGTAATGTATACATGATTATGTATATCCATGTCTTGATTTGTTGAACAAATGAACATATTTCCTTCATGATTAAATATCACTTTGCTATTGTTGATCATTCTTTGATTTTCCTCAAAGATTGAAATCATCCATATTCATTGATTGTTATTGATATTGAAATGCCTATTGTACTTGATTGACCATGTACCAAAATGCTTCCAAAATTATGCACTCCAAGTGTTTAACTATATACCGTGATGTTATTGCTAATTAGCTACCTTTGTATCAAATAAAGAAACCGATACATGATTAATAAAATGCATTGACACTGATTGATAAGTGAGTCCATGTGTACCAATCAAATGCCATTGTATTGTAATGATCCCAAAGAATGATTGATACAGTTATTGATTTCTATTGGCCTATTTATATGTGGATTTGACAGGGCTTTCTCACCGACGGGTTAGCGAGTAAATGCCGTCGGCGTTGTGCACAATGACTTTTATATAGTATTTACTCTAGCTAGGAAGGGACTTGTCCTAACCGTGAGGTCTGGCCCACCTTATGTAATTTACATGCTAATGATATGTGTTCATTTCCCAATATCTGTCTCTTCTACATGTGAATAAAAATGTGATTCCTATGTTAACCTTAATTCTTTTTTGCTTACCATTGATGTCCATTCCTCAATCTACCATTGTTTATAATTGATATTAATGTTACATGTTCCAAATTCCAAATGTCATTTGGTGTGCAATTAATTAGCCTTTGACATGTAAATTTGAAATACTTATATCCATTCATTATATTTATTGATACTTAATCTCCATTGATATCATTTGTTATTATATACCTGTATCACCTGTTTAATGATGTATACATACTCACTGAGTATAATTATACTCATTCTACAGTTGTTTATCATTTTACAGGTATAAAATTGAGATGACTATATCGAAGTCATTCCTTTTTCGACTTGGAAGATCAAGTGTTTCAAGGTAGTGATTAATTATTAAAAAGTCATATATATAAAATCGCTAGAGCTCTATAGTACTATATATAGATAGATTAATGATGTAAAAATATTATATGAATATTTGTTAATGACAGCCGATGTGAAGGATATAAATCGTAGTATGAGAAATATTTAAAGACTAAAATGATTAAATTAATAACAAAGATAATGATACTAAAATAATAAGGTTATAATGTAACGTGACATAAGAAAAAGAAAAATTATATGTGCTTAGAAGTGTCATAAATATTTACTGAATTATGAAGTTGAGGTTATAAGGATGACAAATTATTGTGAGTCTAAATTTTTTTTATGCAGGTTGTGTAATATTTGAAAGACCCAATTTTGAGTCGGGAATAACATTAAAATTACAAAGGAGACTTTGTTGAAATTTCTGTAAAATTAATAAGTAATAAATAGAATTTGAATGCTAATGAATGATTTAAAGTAAGAAATATTGATAACTAAATTGTTAGCAGGTTCTATTAATTTTCGGTAACTTTAGGTCCATTCATGCTTTAGGACCGTCGCGTTTCAAAAATGGGACGTGACAACTAACCACACATTATTCTAATATTAAGTTACTTATATGTATAATTTGATGTTTCATGTGATAATAGTACCAATTATTGGCCAAAAATTAATGTCACATCGATAAATTGACACAGAGACGCTAATTAGATCATATTGATGATCAATGTATAATTTTTCACTAATTGGCCAATTTATTCAATAATAACCATACTTTGATTTAATATTAAGTTACAAATGTGTATATTTTGATGTTCCACGTGTAAATCCAACCAATTGACCAATGACCAATCAATAAATAATGTCATCTTAATAAATACACACATAGGTACTAATAAGATTAATTTGATGATTTATGTACATATTTTCACATAATTGACCAATATATGCATCAATAACAACACATTGATCTAATTTTAATTTTAAATTACTAATTAATAAACCAAAATTACTATTATGTATAATTTAATGTTTCATGTGACAATCAAACCAATTGATCAATTTAAAAATTTAAAATTAATATTATCTTGATAAATTAATTTATTCTCACTAATTAAATCAATTTGATGATCCATGAACACTTTTTCATTTATTGTCCAATTTATACAACAATAACTACAAATTGACATAATTTAAAGTTACTATTATGTATAATATGATGTTTCATTTGCAAATCCAACCAATTGACCAATTACTGAACCAAAGTTAATGTTCTCTTGATAAATTAATTTATTCCCACTAATTAGATCAACTTGATAATCCATGTATATTTTTTCACTAATTGACCAATTTAGTCAACACTAACTATACATTAATCTAATATTAAGTTACTAGTATGTTATCTTGGTAAATTAACATATTCCCACTAATTAGATCAATACTAAAAGAAGAAGGGGTGTTGCATTATTCACATATCCCATCCATTCATTACAAATTTTTTTATTTATTATAAAGTATAACTAAGTTACTAAAAGTTGTGTATGGTTTAACAGTTAAAACTTTATAAATGTCTTGGATGGTTGGCTGTTCGATGACCAACCACCTTACTTTTTCTCTCTTTTTTTCCCCTTTCTTTTAGTTCTCCACCTATTGGAGATGATTTGTTTGTGCGGTAATTAATTGTTATTTAATGATTTATATATAAAAAATTAATTGGCGTAGGATCAATTTTTGTTTTAAATGAGTAATGAGCGTTAATTATTTTTAATGCTTATTACTGTTGTTATTTACATCTTCCTAATAGCTTCATAACAACAATAACGCTCGTTAATCTCTCCATTCCAATATTAGTACTTGTTAATCTCTCCATATCAGCATTAACATTTGTTAATCTCTCCATTCCAATATTAATGCTCATTTATTGTATTATTTGCACTAACACTTTATTTTCTTCTTCTTATATTGTTGTGTTTTATTTTTTATTTTTTTAGTATTTGTTTTTATTATTCCAAAGCCAAAGTACTTGAGATTGATTTTCTATGAATACAAGGTTTATAAAATAAGTGATTATTTTTTTCACTTGTAAGTATAATGCGATACAAATCATAGATGTTAGACCTTTAAATCTTAATATGCTCATTTTGATGGTTACAAATAATTTAATTACTAATATTGTTTGTCTGATTATATACAAGATAGCCAAGATATCAAATTTCAAGTTGTAAGAAATGTACAAGTAGCGAACACTATTGGAAAAGTCATAGTAGCAAATATGTCTATCACGGATGTTACTAAGGATCCTAGAAAGTGACAGAAACTTCAGTCCCAGATAGGAAGTAGTAGGCGCTACCAATGATTCATGGCTATTACTAATCAAGTCGCAGGCATGAAGTTCAAGTCCAAGGTTGAAGTGATATTTATGGGCGCAAATGTATTAGTCACAGGCGCTAATAAGAAGACCTCAATTGGACAGTAGTTTCAGTCCCATGATGGACGATATTCACGAGCATAACTATTGTTGTCGCTGGAGCGACTCGAAGAATTCATAGGCACAAAAGTTGGTAGCTGACTATGAAGAGTTTCTAAGTCATGGAAAGTCGCGGTTGCGAATCTGCAGATATAGACAAAAAAAATTAATCATTGAAAAATAAGTAGAAATGCATCTAAGAGAGTAAAATAACTCTATTTCTTGTTGGGATATAAATATGAGTAGTTGGGAAGTTTAAATGGAAGAGAACAACCTTTGTTAAACATTTATTAAGATATTACTTCTAATCATTCGTATTTATTTCTTATAGAGCTAATTAATTGTAAAATAATAATTGTGAAATTATTGTTTGTAAAATCTTTGAGGTTGTTGTGACTCATTGATTACTTGAGAGTTTGGGAAAAGTAAAGAGGGATTTTCTTATTTTCATCTCTAAAGTAAAGAGGGATTTTCTTATTCTCATCTCTTGTATCTCTTAAGGGTTTGAGTGTGAGCCAAATAGGAAAATACTTGTAAAGGTTTAAGTGTGAACCTTGTGAAAACACTTTATAAAGGTTTGAGTGTGAGCCTTGTAAAAATACTTTGTAAGGTTTAAGTGTGAGCCTTGTGAAAACACTTTATAAGATTTGAGTCTGAGCCTTGTGAAAACACTGTGTAAGTTTGAGTGTGAGTCTAAACACTTAGGTTTTATCTTGCTCCTATAAAAAGATCTTGATAGTGAAATGCTCAAGTGTGATCTTGAGGAGTACATGTAGGCAAAGGGTAGGCCAAATCACTATAGAATATCATGTCTCATTCTCTCTTCTCTCTCTTCATCAATATTTTTATTTGTCCATAAATTTTTAAAAGCCAACCAATTCACCCTCCTTTCGGTTGTCAATGGACTTTCATTTAGTATCAGAGCTTTGTTTCCACTTTTATCAAAGATTTAACCATATTAAAATAATGATCATGGAAACTTAAGGAGCAGATATTATTGAAAGAGCTTCCACCATGAGACCACCTTATTTTGATAGCACCGACTTTCCATATTAGAAAAATTATATGGATAGTGATGGAATTGATTTATGGGATGCTATTAAAGAAAAGCATGCGTTCTAATAAAAATTGTGGATGGCATTGTAGTAAAGAAGACTAAGAGTGAATGGACAGTCGCCGAAAAGAAGGCCAGTAAGAGAAACCGAAAAGCTATGAACACCTTCTATTATGCTTTAAGTACAGAGGAATATGAAAAAATCTCCCATTGCATTTTAGCCAAGAAAATATGGGATACTTTGGAGAATACTCATGAAGGTACAAATCAAGTAAAAGGGAAGAAAGTTCAAATACTTACCTATGAGTATGAATTATTCCAAATGCATCCTAATGAGAAGGTATCTGAAATGTATAATCACCTCATAGTGATTGTAAACAAAATGAGAAAGCTATGGAAGACAGATTCCCTTCAAGACATTAATTGCAAAATTCTAAGAGTCCTCCCCAAGAAGGATTGGGAAGCTAGAGTCACTTTAATAGAGGAAGCCAACAACTTGAGTACCCTATCAACCAACAATTTGATGGGTAAGTTACTTATGAGATCCCCTTGTCTCAAGAAAAAGTTGAAGAAAAGAACAAGGGCTTGGCTTTCATTCCTTTAAAAGAGACATCTACAAATGGAAATGATGAGAAGGATGATGATGAAGACATGACTTTGCTCACAAAAAAGAATAAGGAATTTAATCCTTAGAAACAAGAAATACAAGAAGCCATTTGTGAAGAAAGATAATAAAAAAAGCAACCAAGTCAAGTTTGAATATCCAAACCTAAAGAATAAGAAGAACTTTAAGAAAAAGGTTTTGGTGGCAACTTGGATGACTCAAGTGATTCGGATGATGATGAAGAAAGAAAGGATGAGGTTGCTAACCTATGCTTCATGGCAATTGATGATGATGGTTCTTCAAGTGAGGTAAGTAATTCATATTTCATTGTTAATGGTAATGCTATACTCATGATAGAGTCATTGGTTTCTAAATTTCAAAAATTACAAAAGAAATATGACAATTTGAAAGCAATGTCAAATAAGATTTTAGATGCATGTGATAGTTATAAAGATGATATAGCAACTTTAAACGCCTCCAAAAGTGAATTGGAAAAGATTATCCTTCAAAAGACTCAAGATCTTGATGAAATTAATAAAGAAAATGAAATTTTGAAAGATAAACTAACTTTACAATTGATGAGTCTATGTCCAAACTTTACAAGGGCAAAGAAAAGTTATATGAAATCCTTGAATGTCAAAGGTGTCCAACTATTAAGTTTGGACTTGGATATAGTAAAGGTGGTAAGCCATCTACCTCTAAGACTACTTTTGTCAAGACATCTAGCTCCACTACATATGTGCCATATATGACCCAAAGTCATGAGACCTAAGAATGACATGCTTAAGGAATAAGGTCAAAGAAAACCATATGCATATACTAGAGAAAACCACACAATAATTCCAAACCTCAATTTAGGCCAAAAAATGATTTTCATCATC
This sequence comes from Aleurites moluccanus, assembly GCA_948193065.1. Taxonomy (NCBI): domain Eukaryota; kingdom Viridiplantae; phylum Streptophyta; class Magnoliopsida; order Malpighiales; family Euphorbiaceae; genus Aleurites; species Aleurites moluccanus. The sequence continues at coordinate 7,119 of CANXYC010285527.1, read as the reverse complement.
AAATGAGATGTCATTATTGTGGTAGAGTTGGTCACACAAACAATAGATGCTATGATAGAAAATTGCATCTAAGATATATTGATTTGAATACTCTTAATGCTAACCCAAAAGGACCTAAATAAAAAAAATGCATTCTTCTATTTCTTCTATGCATAAATTTTTGAAGAAGAATGATGGAACAAAGATGGTTTATCAACCTCCACATAGGAGAAATGGTGCATTGAACAATGGTGCAAATAAAGCCTATAGATATGGAGCATATGAAAATAGAATTGCATATAGACCTTGCGCCAAAGGTTATGAAGCATTCAACAATATGAAGAGCTCAAATGATAGAAAGCACTACCAATGGAGCAATGGTGGAAAGCCACAACGGAATAATGTTGATCATTCTTGACTTGCATAAGAGCATATACAAATAGAAGCATAAGAGGTAAACAAGTATCATCTCCTTCCCCTTGAAATTTAAATAGTTGGTATGCTATGAATTGATTGATGGTATGTTTCATTGTTTAAATGTGACTTCACACATGCATTATTGTCTTAAATGAAGATAATGCATGTTTACAATGATTTTCATAAAAAAGAAAAATAAATTGGAATTATCCATGCTTTTTCATTCATATGTGTTTTGATAATATATTTTTATGCAAATTTGTTTTGATGATCCCTTGAGTAGCCCTTGAACACTTTTTGATTTATTAAGGTGGAGTAATGCTTGAAAAAGTGGGACAAATAATTTGAACCTCATTATGTACCAAGCTATTCCAATAAAATTTGGAGAGTAATACTTTCTTTGCGATTTCATTTTCTATTTTTTATGCTTTCAAACAAAGGGGTGAAATGTGTAAGAACACTTGAATTATTTGAAAATTGCACATATTAAGGGGAGTATGCACATTTTTTTATCATGCACAAATTGGTTGTTCGTCACCATAAAAAAGGGGGAGATTGTTAGACATTTAAGTCTTAACATTCTCATTTTGATGGTTACAAACAATTAATTTAATTACTAATATTATTTATGTGGTATCTTTTGCAGCGACGGTCCGAATTCAAACATAAGGTAGATCAGTAAGGAATAACCAAACCGAAGAAAGGAGTCACCATTCGATTAAAGGTGTAACCAAGACCATAAATGCAATGTATTTCCTTCTTCTAGGAAATGAGTGACGATTTTATCCTTGGCTAAACACTAAATTGCCTTATCCAGAGATCCAGGTAAGAAAACCAGGTACGAATTGAAAAAGGTATTAGGCACCCCAACCCACCTGGCATTGGCCAGCCTCTCTATTTAGCTAGAAATCATAAGTGAACTAAATTAGACATATCTATAATTTATCCAACATGAGAAAAAAGACACATTATTGAAGGAAACAAATCCATAAGTCAAAAAAGGTAAGTTTTATCTTGGCACATGCTCAACCATACTATAAACCAGACCAAGCATAATTTCTAAGAAAGATTAGAGGAGTCATAAGGTCATGCCTAAAGATTTCATAAAATCCAACCTCCTTAGAAAGAATTATATGAGGTCTAGTACATTATACTATCTCACAAGGTCATGCCTAAAAATTTCATAAAATGTTCATGTTCATTGCACAATATCAATTTATACTAGCCCTAAAGAAATAGAAGAAGAAATGAATCATCTAGCCCTGACAAGAGATTTATAAAATCATATAGAATTATAAACATTCATTCATTCATCCAACATCTTAAAATAAAGAAGTAGAAAGAAGAAAATAGAATTACTCAATATAAGACATTAAACAAAACATTTGCACCATGGACTTTGCCTATTTGGGCCTTAATGCTTTTTAATCCTATTTAACTTTTATGCTTGGGCCTCATGGGTCTCATGCTATTCATTTTATTTAATTTATCCCTATATAGTTAGCTCATACAACCCAAATATATGTACAATATACTTTGAAAAATAACATGCCTCTTTCTCATCATATCAAAACTCATGTTTACCATATGCAAGATGCAAAGTATGTAACCATGACACTTTAACTATTTGGTTTATATACAAATGATCAAAATATATCAATAATAATAATGCATACACCAAATTTTTTACAAGTTAAGTCATTTTTAACAACTAACCTAATCATAGCATGCTAACCTATAAGACACATTTCATGCTTACATGGCAACAAAGTTTGTTTTTAATCACCTATGCCCAATGCATTTCACATCCATACTCAAATTATACATTCATAGCACTATGTTCATTTTAATGTTATTTTATTATACATTCAATTATGCCATATTATTACATACTTTTAATCATGCCAATTTGCAAGCCCAAAACTCAAACTAATCATTATAACCATAAACATGTAAAATTAAGTTTAACTTAGGCACTTTAACCTCATATTTCTAAATCAAATAAAATCATTAAATAAACATCAAACCTAAGTCCCATACCTCTAATCATAGCATATAAATACATACAAAAAACAAGAAGTGCATATTTAACATAAGAATCAAATGATAAACATAAGAAGAAGCAAGAAAGGCACATGACACCACGAATTGCCTCTGTGGCACTATTAGGGCTGCGTAACACTTCTCAGTCCCCCACGGGACAAGGAAGAGCCATGTGGCTCTTCCAAAGGGCCACATGGCCTTTCGAAACTGATATTAAATCCTTACCCAATTCCAAATCATTTTTTGCATTTGTAGGGAGATTTTCGATTCTTTTTCATTCCAAACAACCCAAAACTTATCCTTAATGATTTTAGGTGTTTTAAACTCAATCAAAAAAGAATTTTAAAGCAAGAAAACAACAACAAAACAATAGCTTAGAATGAAAATGTGAGTTTCATACACAAACGACACCAAACATGCCTTTTAGGTTCTTTTTAATTTCAAATTGATTTGTTTTTTAATTGTGAGTATTAAGCATTGAAAAAATGATTTAAAATGAATATTCTAACATTGATTTATTTCATGTTAAAGAGTTTTACAAGGAAGAAGAAGAAGGATTATATGGATTGTTACCAATCCATGTGATTATGCCCAAACAACTTACATGATTGCTAAATATGATAATAATAAAAACAAATACCAAAAACACTCAAACATGGACACATAAAGGCTTGGCAAATCGCCCTCAAGCTTTGTTTGTGTTTTTTTATGATTTTGAATCCCGAGAATGTTGATTGCTTAAAGGAAGTTGCTTGCTTGTTGAAGATTACTATGAACTAAGCTTTCATTCAAATAAATTTACTTCCTATTGTTAAGAAATATTATCAAGAATCTTCTTGATATATTTCTTAGAGGAAGTTTAAGACAAGAGAAGAAGATTTAAACTAGTTTCTTAACTTGACTGTGAAAAATTCAATTTTGATTGCTTGATTGAAATGATTATTTTCTTTAAACAAGATGTTATATTCAAAATCTCAATTTAATTAATTAAACTCAAAAAATGCAGGTTTAGTTTTGATTAGAAAGAAGAATTCTTTGTAAGCTTTTAGGACAATATTTTGGGATCCTCCAACTAGTGAGGGTGGAAGCTATTTATAGGCTTCTCCACCTCACTTGAATAGGAAAAAATGAGTTTAAAGGTTCTTATTTAGGTTTATTAAGAATTCCTAAATAGTAAACAACCTACGTGGTTAAAACAAAACTTTCAAAATAGTTTTAGGGTTGCTTGCTAACTAAAGACTCCTAAAGCTTCCTTTTTAGCCTTTAATTAAAATCTTCTACTTTAATAGAAATATTAAATAGGAACATGTTTTAGAAGATATTTTGATACAAAAATAGACCTGAAGTCTCTAAAATTGGAGGACAAATTGGATAAAAGGGTGGCGAAACGAGCGGCAGTGAGAGCGTACGGATTAGGAGCTTAGCAGCAAGCAAAAGAGCCATGTGGCTTTTCACAGAGCCATGCTGCTCAAGCAAGGGTTGGGAAGCCCTTCATTGGGCCATGTAGCTCTAGAAGCAACCACAAGACTCTTGCAAGGAGCCATAGGCCAATGGATTCAGCACGAGTCTGACGTCCTGCAGTAAACAGGCTCATCGAGCCCGTGCGCCCGTTTTTGCGTTCGAATAGTTTGAAACGACCTAAAAATTTTAAAAAACTTTTAAAATAGTTTTTAAACTCTTTTCTACTAAAAAAATCTTAAATTAGTCTCAGGTTGGTACAAGACCGACTGCTTGCTTCAATGGGGCCCCGCAACTGCTGATGACCCGATTTGCATTCCAACCTATGAACATGACCCAAAATGACCTAAAATAGTTTTGAAATACATTTTAACCTATTTTATATTAAAATACAAACCTAAATCATCAATTGCTAAGACAACCTTAGCAATTTCCTCGATCCCAAAGCAAAAGTGATCACTTGACAAGTAACCTTCTTCTCGCGATCTCGATTCTTGATACTACATCATTAGGTTTTGGCTCGGGCTCAAGGTGTGTCAAAAATCAATGCTACCAGTTTGTTTGATTATATGCAAGATAACCACGATATCAAATTTTAAAGTTGTAAGAAATGTACAAGTAGCGGACACTATTGAAAAAGTCACAGCCGTGACACATGAGTCACAGGCGTGAATGTATCTATCGCAGAAATTACTAAGGATCTTAGAAAGTGGCAAAAACTTTAGTCCCAGAAATGGCGCAAATATTGGAGTAGCAGGTGTTACCAATGATTCACAGTTATTACCATTTAAGTCGTAGGTGCGAAGGTCAAGTCCAAGGTTGAGGTGATATTTGCAAGCACAAATTTATTAGTCACAAATACTACTGCGAAGACCTCAATTGGAAAGTAGCTTCAGTCTCAAGATGGGTGATATTCATGAGCGTGATTGTTGTAGTCGCAGGTACGACTTAAAGAATTCACAAGCGAGAAAGTTGGTAGCTGACTATGAAGAATTTTTGAGTCAGATAAGTTGCAATTGCTACAAGTTAGTCTCAAGCGCAAATCTGTAGATACAAACATAAGACTAACAGTTGGAAAATAAGTACAAGCGCATTTAAAAGGGTAAAATGCCTCTATTTCTTGTTGGGATATAAATATGAGTTGCTGGGAAGTTTAAATAGAAGAGAACAACATTTGTTAAGTATTTATTCATTCATATTTATTACTTATAAAGATGATTAATTGTAAAATAAGAATTGTGAATTATTGTTTGTAAAATGTTTGAGATTGTTGTGACTCATTAATTATTTGGGAGTTTGGGAAAAGTAAAAGGGATTTTTTTCATCTCATCTCTTGTATCTCTTAAGGTTTTGAGTATGAGCTAAATAGGAAAAAACTTGTAAAAACTTGTGAAAACAATTTATAAAAGTTGAGTTTGAGCCTTATGAAAACACTTTGTAAGGTTTGAGTGTGAATCTTATGAAAACACTTTGTAAGATTTGAATATCAACCTAAACATTTTGATCTTGTTCCTATAAAAAAATTTTAATAGTGAAACACTCAAGTGTGATTTTAAGGAGTAAACGTGGATAAAAAATTGGTTGAATCACTATAAAATATTATATCTTATTTTCTCTTTCTTCTTTATCAATATTTTTATTTTTTCATAAATTTTTAAAAATCAACCAACAAATTTTTATCTTATTGAAGCACACATGGTATTTAGTGCAATATGATGGTTGACACATAACATCTATCTACTATTAAGCATGGTTGCCAATGTATTTGCTAGTGGTTGTAAAACCCAATAGCTAGCCAATCTACAAGGAAATGGGATTATGTGTAATTTACACCGTAGGATTGTTCTTGAAAATTGTGTAGTGTAAAATAATAGAGGAATCAAATGGTGCTTATAAAAGCTTATATATAGAGAAAATTACAACAGTTTTAACGCTATGAATAACAAAAAAGCTAATTTACTTTTTCAGCTTATTACTTGCCAAATGACCAAAAATTGATAAGTTAGTAATGAACAGTTGAATCCAACTAATTGTCCAATGAGTGAAGATAAATAAATTAGTGTTAGTTGGATAAATTAATTTATTGTCACTCGTAAGGCCCATCTTAATGATTTATATTTTTTTCAATAATTGACCAATTTATGTAACAATAATTACACATTTACTATTATGTGTAATTTGATGTTTCATATGCTAATCGAATCAATTGATTAATTTAAAAATTTAAAGTTAATGTTATCTTTATAAATTAATTTATTTTCACTAATTAGATTAACTAAATGATTCATATACACTTTTACATTAGTTGACTAATTTAGTCAATATTAACCACACATTTATCTAATATTAAATTATTGGTATGTATAATTTAATGTTTCATTTGCGAATCAAATCAATTGACCAATTACTAAACCAAAGTTAATGTCATCTTGATAAATTAATTTATTCCCATTAATTAGATCAACTTGATGATTCATGTACACTTTTTCACTAGTTGGCCAATTTAGTCAACACAAACCACACATTGATCTAATATTAAGTTATTAGTATATATAATTTGATATTTCATGTGAAAATCAAACCAATTGACCCCAAAGTTAACGTAATCTTGATAAATTAATTTATTCTCATTAATTATATCAATTTGATGATCCATATATACTTTTTCACTAGTTGATCAAATTTAATCAATATTAACTATATATTGATCTAATATTAAGTTATTAGTATGTATAATTTGATGTTTCATGTGCGAATCGAACTAATTGACCAATTACTTGTCACACCCCAACTCCAGTGGTGTGATGGTCACAGGACAAGGGTAGGCTTACGACCACCATAAACCTGTAAAACACTCATATCCTGGATCTCATACACAATACATATCCACACCATATATAGTATCATTATAAATATTCATTTCTATGATTCATGAAATAACTAATTGTCCACTTAAATTCATTATTATATGATTTCCTCTTGTTCCTTATCGATCAAAAGATACATCCCACAGCAATGAGGAACAAGGGCAGCCCAATTGTAACAAGTTAGACATCAAAGTAAAGCACTCTCGACATCTAATTACGGCGCGCTAGAGTATACTCCTCATACATACAATACCATAATACAAACTAATGAATATATATTTATATATATCTCAAAAGAATTACATAGAGTCTTTTTGGAGGAATGAATCAACAAGCTCTGTCTTCTTTATTAGCT
>CANXYC010285511.1:0-17243 GCA_948193065.1 Aleurites moluccanus | reverse complement strand
GAATCAGACATAAATCGTCTTTTCCTATATACCAGGTCATCATCACTGCTTATCTTGAATGTACTAGATTGGCTTTGCAATTTTACACCTTTTAAAGTAATAATCTACTTAACATTTCTTCTATTCATGTCTAATTTAGGACTACTGTTTCTTCTTTTACTGCTGCTCTAATTTTTCTTCATTCCAAATTTGGCTTGCGAATTTGACATTGTACTCATTTTACTGGTTGCGACCAAACACTTTGCTAACCTTTAAACTTCTGCTTCAGTTTCAAGTGAACAATTTATAATTAACTGTAAAGAAAATAGCTCCTGAGCATGTAATGATGCAAGGGTATTCATATTTTGATAAAAATGTTCTTATCTCATTTGATAAACTCACAATTTTCATGAAACTAATATTAGCCTGTAGCTTTACTTTCATAATCTTCTTTAACCCTCTATGTTTCTTCTTTAAACAATTTAAGTTAAGCCAATCCAACTGCACTTGTTCACTCAATGATCCTAACCTACTTTCTGCCACTCATTTTTGCTTCTTGTTGTTGCTTCTACATTGTCGTGATGATTAATATCATTCGGTTTTGTCAATGTTTATGCTGGCACAAGAACTAGAGTTCTCAATTGCTAGATTAGGATGATTACTAGATAAAAAATTTGAAGGTGGTGGCGTTGGTAGTGATGTTATTAGTGAACTTGTTAATGCTATCAATGGAGATCCAGTTTTTGATGGAGGAGAAAAAGATGAAATAGAGTGTCATGGTGAATTGGTGGATACTTTTGGATATGGACTTGGGTTGATGTTTGCTTTCATGATGTGGTGAGTGTTAGTCAACTTTGCAATCTTGAGGATGTGTACAACTAGAAGAAAGTGTGATGCTTTATGATGCCAAGTAGCCTTTACTAGTTTAAGGATATTCACTATTGTTCATGGATGATAATTTCAAACTCTGCTTCTAAATTAGATTTGGAAAGTATCACTTGGGGAAGAAGGACATTTAGAGATGTTGGGGACCCTAGGAAGGGCGATAAAGGGAATGATACTCTGGTTTTGGTACTTCAAAGGGTGTATGGAACAGTTGTAATACATTGCCATTCATTGTTCTCTGTGTAATGAACTTGAGCATACTTCCTATTCATGCCTCATTCACCATGCTAATTCGTTAGAGGCTAAACTTGATGCAAGATTCCTTGTAGAACCAATTTATGATGAGCATTGTGATGAGAAAGAAGAACATGACTTACTACTAGTTCAATGATAAAATCTTATTGTTTATTAGATATTTTCTACCAATGAAGTAGAAGAATAAGTTGAAAGTGAGAAAATGGTGATTTTTTCCCTTTGGAAAGAAAATATTTGCTTGTTAATTTTGTGGATTTTGTGAATGATGAGTTGCTAAAAAAAAAAAAAAGAATCGACACCCATGACCAAGCTGTGATATGTAACCTTAAGTTCTCACACCAAACTAATTTAATTCAACTAAAAACTAAATATGCCTATAAAGGATAGAACCTTAAATAGAGAAAATGTAAAATAGTAAAATTGCTAAATAGTCCTATCAAAATATAAAATTTCTAAATAATTTTACTAAATATAAATTACTTATAATTTCTTATTACTAAAAAGAATAATAGTAATTACCAAGAGGCCTATGACTCTAGATAAATTAAAATAACGATTCAAACTTGGACTACGCTTATGGGGAGGAATATAAACTACACCATTCATCCTTCCTCTGAAGGGTTTGACCTCAAATGAAAATAAGCAAACTTAGAAGAACTAATAGAAATTGTTGTAGGCAACATAGGAGAAATCAAATGTTTTGCACCTTCATCTTTATCAGACCCTAAGCAATCAATTGGTCAACAATTTCTTCATCAGCAAAAGCTTCCTTGTCTTTGTTGCCTCCATTATCAATTTTCTGTTGAGCCAAAGTAACATTTTGTTTCTTTTCTTAGGGAAATTCTTATAAGTATGCCCTTGCTCATCATAATTGCAACATTCAAAATCCTTAATGTTGACTTAGGTTGGAAAGGTTGGGAAGGTTTGGTTGGCACAACAGTTGGTTGGAGTGGCATTTTCTTCATCGAATCCTTCATGTACTTGTTCCTCTTCTCGGCTTCCCTTGCATAAGTTGCAACTTGATCAACAAAAAAATATTCTTTATCTTTCAAATCAATTCAAATTCCATAATTAGGCCTTCCAAGATACCAAGTGATATGTTTCTCCTAAAGTTACACTAAGTAACTGGCTTTGAAACTCCAAGTTATGGGCATCAACGTTCATGCCCCCTTGAGTAAGAGTACACAACTTGGAGTACAATTCCCCTTCAGTTAAGGGGAATGAATTTTTCCTCCATTACATGGTGATGCAATGCCCAATTAGTAAACGACAACTATCGGTGAGCTTAATGTTGTTGTGCATGACTATGCCACAATGAGCTAGCGTGTCCCTTCAAACAAGTGACTTCCATACTCACTTTCTTTTCATTCCTCACAATATGTTACTCTAATATTATTTCCATTGGATTCAACCAATCTTGTAGATTCTCTCCATTACCCTCTCCATTAAACTTAGGCATATTGATTTTTTTTATCCCAAAATTAGGCCTCACCTGATAAATTGGAGCATGTTTTTGAGGGGGTGGTTGCGCATTAACTGTAGGAGGTAGAGGCATGTCACATGTGAACTGAAGTAGCTGTAGGCACAATTTTAATGGTTGGTGACACAATAAAACTAGAGGCATCGTTAGTAATAACACCTTTATGTACATTGTCCAAGCCTAAATGAGCTATAACCAAGGCTACAGATTCCTTAACACTATCAATTTTAGAATCAAACTATTTTTGCAAAGTATCAATCTTTTGATCAATTATTTTTTCTCCATTGGTGTTGGAGTTGTAGGAAATTATCTTTTTTCGCATCTCAAAAATTTACACTAAAGTTTCACAGGTCTCTTTTCCTATTGCTTGCTTTATTTTTCTTAGCACAAACTTTTCTCTCCCTCTTTTCTTTAGCACCCTTCTCTCTTTCTCTTTTAACATAATTTTTTCCCCAGAGAGTATTTGTTTGACAACTTAAACTTCTGAAATAAAATATCTCTACAGTAAGAAAATAAAAAATTTGAGGTAAAGATTTGTTTACTCTTAATGGCAGCTTTCCGTTGTAAAGTGCTGAAATTTGAAAAGGAGAATCCAGTGAGCTTTAGCGTGTAAATGATGGATTCGGAAAGGGTTTTCAATTCCGAATAAGATGATAGTGGTTTCTGCTTATGGAACAATGCCTACAAAGTTGCTCAAGCAATAAAATAAAGATTTTTTTTTTCTTTTCCCTTTAAAGGACACTTTGCTTGGAAACTTTTTTCTTTTATTCATTAGCATGCTGACGAAGAACAGGAAGAGAAGAAATTTCAAATTCAATAATTCAATCTAGAGGTCCATATTTAATATGTAGTTTATTAGAGAAATTTTAGGGTTATTTACTAGTCCTTTTGGGTTTAATTTACGTGTCTAGTTAAATAGATATGTAACTGGTCTATTATTTTTAATTAAGGGGCAATTTTTTAATTTTTCAGCTTTGCTAGAAAATCTTTCCCAATTTATTTAAGAATCTTTAGTTTTAGGTCTTGTTTTGAGTCTTTTTTGGTTTAGAAAGATTTTGTTCTTTTTTAGTTTATTTAGGAAGTTCAAATTTTTATAAGATGTGGACTAGTTTTGGAGTCCTTTGCTTAAGGTTTAGAAGCTAATTTAAGTTTATAAATACTTAATATTGTAATGCTTTTAACTAAGCTTTTGTTATTGATAAAAACTAGCAATTATATATTTCAAGTTGTGTGATGCAATTTAACAAGTTGTGTGATGCCATGGGATCTTGGATGTGATATCCATGAAAGTTTAGGTGTGAAATTGAAGATAATTTATTTATAATTTACTGTTCACATTACTGTTCATTCATTCCTATTCATAGTATTGTTTACAACACCATAACAACCCTGTTATTCTCTATTATTGCTTAATTTCGCTTTCCAAATTAATCCTCTATGAACCCTAGTCTCTCGTTTCTACTCATCCTAACCTCCATATAACCCAAATTCATCCCTTTATAACCAACCCTCTAATCCATCTGGCGTCAATTTGGTATCATAGTTTCTAGATCCTTGAAGTTTTGTTACTTAATCTCTTTAACTATGGTGTCAAAACACTGAAGTAAATTCAAAATTTAAAGACTATCAACAAAATTATCAAGAATCATTGCAAGAAGATTGTGTGAGCAATTTCTCTGATTATGGAATTTTGTCGGTGATGATTTAATAAATGAAGGTATTGATTAATGAGATAAATTCTAGCAACCCCTAAGTAGGAGGAAGAGGATTGGCGACGAGTTCTGATATTCAAATTTTGTTTTGTTGTGGGGTTCAAGCAAAGAAACTAATCATTGATGGTGTGGTGGAAGTTGCATGAATGCGATTTTGACATCTATAGTTGAATGCCTCAAGCTTTCAATTGAACCACATCCACATCCATATAAGGTGGTTTGGATTGATAACTCTACCATTCCAGTAACACATCAATTTCTTGTTACTTCTAAATGCAGTGTTTATATTGATTCTATACTTTGTGATGTTATTTTTATGCAAGTTGCTCACATTCTTCTTGGTTGACCTCGACTCTATGATCAAGATGTGGATCATAATGGTAAAGAAAACACTCGTACCTATTCAATTGGAGAGAAAACTATTGTTTTGAATTCAATAAGTGCACTTGACCTAAAGACTTATGTAGAGAAAATGCCTAAACAACAAGTGCAAAGGGTAACAAATGGTGTAGATGAGGTAGTATTACAAAATTTGCAACTTGAAGCTTCAAATCATCAAGCTAAAAATATTGGACAACAAGCACATCAAGCTATACAACATTCACGTGAGCTTCATGAGCTTACAATAGAGGCTTAACTACTAAGCGAACAACAAGAAGAGCCTTTGCTGCAAGCCCTTTAGCCAGAAAGGGAAGTGGAAAAGTTACAACTACCATCTCAAAAGTTTAAACAATAAAATCTGCAACAAGAAACTCCAATTCACGAAGTAAGAAAACCAGTATAGCAAATAGATGAGTTTTTTCTGCAAGTTCATCAATTATAAAAAGAGCAGAAAGCTTAAAATTACTATTCCAAAAGCTGAAACATCAATATTTGGTTGAACACCATGAACCAGAAAAAACAATTGAGTATTTTGGAGACTCAATTCAGCAAAATAATATTGCTATGAGTAGTACTCATGCATTGCTTGGAAAATTAAAGATGAGATTTGAAAGAACGGAATTTGTATACAAGTGCATGGTTGGAGAATAGGTAGAAAATGTTGTAGGAAATAACAAGATATTGAAAAATTAGAAGGGACTAAAGGTTTCAACTTTATTGTTGAATATACCAAAGAAGTTGGATTTATGATGTTGCTAGCCAATATTCAAGTGATGAATTTTGTAATTCTTATTCAATTCACATACAAGTCCAAAGAATACTTTCAATTTTTCCTATTATTACTAGCAACTAAAGAGGCAAAATGGCAATTCAACAACTCATCATCTTTGTTGTTAAGACACTTCAAAACTCGAGGTCCAGTTATTTCTAACAAGGGGATAATGACGGAGAATAGGAAGAGAAGAAACTTTAAATTCAAGAATTGAAGCTTAGAATTATAGTCCAGATTTAATGTGGATTTTATTGGAGAAATTATAGGACTATTTACTTATACTTTTGGGTTTAATTTTCGTGTATACTTAAATAGATATGCAGCTGGTCTATCAGTTATAAGTTTTTTGTTATTTTATAATTTTCGGTTTTGCTGGAAAATCTGTCCCAATTTATTTAAGAGTCTTTACTTTTAGTTTTAAGTCTTATTTTGAATCTTTTTTGGTTTAGGAAGATTTATTCCTTTTTAGTTTATTTTAAAGTTCAAATCCTTATAGGATGTGAACTAGTTTGGGAGTTCTTTACTTAAAGGTTTATAAGTTATTTTAAGTCTATAAATACAAAGGCAGCACCCAGGTGGCTATTCGGCGGAAGTTGGCTTTGATACAAACTGATGTAGAACCCTAAGTTCTCACACCCAAAATAATTTAATATTATGCTTATAAAAGCTACAATGGCTTCAACCTTAAATTGAGAAAACTAAAATAGGAAATTGCTAAGTTGTCCTAACAAAATATAGAATTTCTAAATAAACTTTACTAATTACTTGATAAATTTCCAAGAAAATAATTGCAAAAAGAATCTCTTCAAGACAAGCATAGTTGTTAGAGGTGCACCTTAGGGCCAAGGCGCATCGGGCCTATGGGCCAGTGCCTCTACCTGCAAAAGGCCGGCATGAGGCGTGCACCTTTGACATGAGTAGATGCGCACGTGCGCCTGCAGCACATGACAAATATGTTGTTTTTTTTTAAAAAACTTTATTGAGATATTTCATCTCCACCGTTGATTTTTATAACAAATAAGCTTACAATAGAACCCAATACATCCAATCACATGAATTAAAAGACAAAAGAAGAAAGAAAACTTCAATCAATGTTCATCTCTTCTTCGACAAAATTGTGAAAGAGCTAGGGTTTTTTGTCTGAAGATGATGATTTAATATGGAGTGCGGTTGCTAGAGCGACTGGAGTTGAAGAGAATGCCTATAATACTAGAGGAAGAGGAGGAAAGGTAGGAGGAGGAGAAAGAGAAAAGTGATGAGGAGGAGCAAAAGGCAAAAATGTCATGTATGTATCTACTCCAAGTGCTAGGCCTAAAGATAAGGCAAAAGCACCATCTTTTAACTTGAGAGGAGGTATGACTCCTTTTATACTTAGAGATGAGGAAGAAAAAGATATTGATTTTGAAGACTATAATGAGGAGGATGAAGAAGAGAACGTTGAAGATGATTATGATGATGATGGAGATGATGCTACTCTTGATGTAGAGTAGTTATTTCAATTTAGTCCATTTAGATTTTAGTGGATTTAGGATTATGTTGAGACTTTTAATACTTTTATTTGGCTTTTTTTGGACTTCACAAGTAAGAGTTTTGCTAGAATTTTTGATGGTTTATAACTTTTATAATGTTATTGGTATTATAATTTTTAAGTAATTTATTTTGTAAGTATGAATGATTAAAATAATATTTGAAAATATTTTTTTATTCATAGTGCGCCTCATGTTGCTCAGACACGCGCCTGTGCCTAATTGCGCCTTGCACCTAGACTCTAGGACCCCTTTGCGCCTAAGTGCGCCTTGCGCCTTTAATTGCTATGAAGACAGGTTAAGATCATGATTTAGCCATGGACTACGCTTTTGTGGAGGAATGTAAACTACATCAAGCTGCTTATTGGATATCACTATCATATCGAGCCAAAAAGCATCATTAAGTTGAAGATCTTATTAATTAATGGCTAGCATGAACAAATTACTTATGCAACTTGGGCTCTGTTTGCACCAAAGAATAGATCATATAGGATGTGTATAAAAGGTTATGAAATTAACAACATATGTCAGGTGTCAATTTTGAATTCAAGGCTAGATGAAATATTCGACTAACTTGTTGGTTTATTTATTAAGATAGACTTGAGAAGTGACTATCATCAAATTCAACTGGGAACTAGAGATGAAGTGAAGAAGTCTTTAGAATTTTGAATTGATTATTTGAATGGTTTGTGATGCTACTTGGTCTTAGAAATCCTCCAAACATTTTGTATTCAAATGCATATGTAATGGACTTTTTAGATAAGCTTCAAATAAACTTCTGTTGGAACAGAGGTTAAAGCTCTCAAATTCATTGATATCTCAATCTTAGTACGTAGGTTACATTTATACACAATCTATACTCCTAACTAGTAAAGAAACTAATAAGGAAACAATATAAGAATCATTAAAATCACTCCTACAATTAATAAGAATATTTACAAGTCAACACTTCCCTCAAGTTGGTGCATAAATATTTTACATGCCCAACTTGGAAACTAGCTTATGAAATTGTTTGCCATTTAGTCATTTAGTGAGTATATTAGCAATATAATTATCTGAAGTCACATGAGTAAGTTTCAGTACGCCCTGTATAACTTTCTCCTTTATGAAGTGCCGATCAATCTCAAACTGCTTTGTTCGATCATGTTAAATTGGATTATACGCAATCCCAATAGCAGCTTTGCTATCACTAAATAAGGATAAGGCATTCTTCTCTACCAGTTGTAGTTTCTCCATAATCTTCCTTAGCCAAAGTAACTCACAAACACCTTGAGCCATTGCTCTATATTCTTTTTTGGCACTAGAGCGAGCCACTACACTTTGTTTTTTACTTCTCCAAGTAACTATATTTCTACCTACAAAAGTGCGATAATCAGATGTTGATCTTCTATCATCAGGGAACCCATCCCAATCAATATCTATATATGCTTCTAATTTTAGATGACCATGCTTGGAGAAGAGTGATCCTTTTTCTGGTTCAACTTTCAGGTATCTCAAGATGCGAAATACCACTTCAAGGTGAGAACTACGAGGATTGTGCATATACTGACTAACCACACTCATGGCATAGGCTATATTAGGCCTAGTGTGTGAAAGGTAAATCAATCTTCCTACTAATCTTTCATATCTTCTTAATTCCACCAGATCACCCAAGTATGCTTGTAATTTATGATTAGCTTCAATAGGAGACTCTACTGGCTTACATTCCAACATACTAGTTTCTTCCAGAAGATATGATATACTTCTTTTGAGAAATTAAGATTCCTTTTTATGATCTAGCAACCTCTATACCAAGGAAATATCACATGTTTCCCAAATCTTTAATTTCAAACTCTCTAGCCAGTAATTTATTAAAAGGGGCAATTTCTTCTTTATCATTTCCAGTTACCACCATATCATCAACATAGACAATTAACAAAGTAAACTTCCCATTAGAGTGCTTAATAAACAAAGTATGATCAACGTTACTTTGGAAATACCCAAATGAAATTATAGTCTTACTGAATCTCTCAAACCATGCCCTAGGCTATTGTTTAAGCCCATACAGCGGCTTCTTCAATCTGCATATTTCCCTCGTCTTCTCATTGTCAAAGCCTGGAGGTATTTCCATATATACCTCTTCCTCTATTTCTCCATGTAGAAAAACATTTTTAACATCAAACTGGTGTAATTCTTAATCAAGATTAGCTACACATAACAACAAGACTCTGATGGTATTCATTTTCGCAACAAGCGAAAAAGTTTCTTGGTAGTTTACTCCATAAGTCTGAGTAAAGTCTTTTGCTATCAATCTGGCTCTATACCTCTCAATTGATCCACCTGCTCTATGTTTTACAGTGAACACTCATTTATATTCAACTGGTTTCTTTCCCAATGATGAAGTAACAAGCTCTCAAGTTTTTTTTTACCAAGGCTTTTATCTCTTCTATCATTGCTTCATTCTATTGTTCGTCAAGAACTGCTTCCTGCCAATCTGTGGAATAGAAACAAAAGACAGAGATGATACCAAGACTCTATAGGAGGGAGACAAGGAGTCATAAGAATCAAATTTGGAAATGGGGTGTTTAGTTCATGCTCTTACTCCTTTTCAGATAGCTATAGAACATCAATATCATTAGTTATAGGCTCAGAATCCGAATAATCAGGATTTACAAAATCATAATCAGGAATAACAGAAGACTCACCACGTGTGATTTCAGGAATTGATTGCAGAGTTGACGCTGGATCAGGCATAACATGCGTCATGACATTATTCTCCTTGACCTTATGATTATATGTTTTTAAATCCGGTCTATCCAATCTCTTTTTTTTCTGTTCTGTTTTTTTCTGAATCCTGTTCAATACTCATAATTTGTAAAGGAGGCACTAGCGCTTCCTCTTCCTTCTTATGCTTCCTCTGAAGAGGAGTGTGAGGTGAGGTAAAATAAGGCTCAGACTCCCTAAAGGCAACATCCATGTTCACAAAGTATTTCCTAGAAGAGGGTGATAACACTTGTAACATTCTTGTAACATTTCTAAGTGCTAGATTATCCTACAAAAACACATTTAATAGTTCTAGTATCCAACTTACCGCCAGTCTTGTAATGGACAAAACACACACAATCAAATACTTTTGGTTGAACAGTATATGATATACTTCCTTTTAAGACTTTTAAAGGGCTTTTGAAGTTGAAACTCTTAAGAGACATCCTATTACTAAGATATGCGACAGTAAGGACTGCATCACCCCAATAAACCTTAGGAACACTCATAGCAAATATAAGAGACCTGACAACCTCTAATAAATATTTATTTTAACTTTCAAATACCCCGTTTTGGACACTAGTGTTTACATAGCTATTTTGATGGATAATACTCTTAGAATTTAGATATGTATGAAACACACCATTCATGTATTCTATACCATTGTTAGACTTCAAAATTTTTACCTTAATATCAAATTAGGTACTAATCAGAGCATAAGAAGATTGAAAACAAGAAAATACATCATGTTTAGCTTTCATTAAGTACATCCAAGTCAGTAACAATCAATAAAGATAACAAACCACCTATGACCTGACAATGAAACAGTAGAAGTAGGTTCGCAAACATCTGAGTGAATAGTCATAAAATAAATTGAACTTTTATTATGACTAGTGTGCTTAGCAAATTCACAGGCATCACAAAATAAATATCCAACTGGAAATTTTGAAATTATGATAAAATTTTTGAACTACATAAAAAAAGGGTGACCTAATTTCATATGCCACTTTATTATTTGTTGATAAGCAATTCTAGAATCTATTAACAAGGCTTTGGATGGAGAAGGACCCAAAGCATTCTCAAGACCATATAAGTCATCACGTAGTCTACCAAACTTAATCGTCTTCTCTGTGGTCAAATTCTGTAAAATGCAATAAATTGGAAATAACTCAATCTTATAGTTAAGAGCATTTGTAATAGCACTGACAGTAAGAGATTTACAGGGAAAGAAAGAATATGGGAACAAAGGCTAGATTAATGGTAGAAATACACTTAAGAGCTTGTGCCAGAAATAGAAGCTAGGGTGCCATCACCTATACGGACAGTATCCTTTTTAGAACAAGGCGAATAAGTCAAAAAATGTTTTGAAGAGTCTGTCATATGTCTATTTGCTCCAGAATCTATAACCCATAAATCATCAAGTGTGACAAGAAAATTAGTACTTGATTTCACAAAACTAGAAGAGGCAACTGAGGAACTAGACTCAAGTTTTGATAATAAACGCTTGATTGTTTGTATTTCATCATTGGAGAGACCTTCAGTTGTCAAGATTCCAATGGATGGATTTTCACTTATTTTTATATTTTTATTATCAGCCATTTTTACCAAACCTCAAATCATCATACCCAGACAAAAATAAATCCACTAAAACAGAAAAATAATACTCAATAGCCCACTATATTAGAATTGGGTAACTCAACAAATCAAACCAACAAGCCAAAAATTCCACAACTGAGAAATCGAACTCACAGATTAGCAGACCCAAATAACCAACCACATCTTACAGATAGCACCCTCAAATAAAAAACAAACCAGGCAGCAAACCACAGACTAAATACCTACAGAAATCACTGAGAAAATGAAACTTGCAATAAACAGGGATGCTTGATGTTCTGAGCACACCCAGGCAGAAACCAAACTTGGTCGGAGTTGTACGATATAGGCGACCTGATATGAGCAACGTTCGACCAAGAAGGCCACCTAATTTTGCAAGCTCTAGATAGATAAAACCAACACCTAGTCTACGAGGATCACTTGGTCAAAATGGTGATCCCAAGGTGAGCTGGCTTAAGCTAGGTCCGCCGTGAAAAAGTCACCGGAAAAGGCAAGACGCGAGCTAACGCTCTGGCGTGTGGGTCGGAGTTAGGCGGCGTTTGGAGCTTCAGCAAGGGT
Organism: Aleurites moluccanus; assembly: GCA_948193065.1. Taxonomy (NCBI): domain Eukaryota; kingdom Viridiplantae; phylum Streptophyta; class Magnoliopsida; order Malpighiales; family Euphorbiaceae; genus Aleurites; species Aleurites moluccanus. Next base: position 5,339 of record CANXYC010285511.1, on the reverse strand, counting down.
TTCCAGCAAAGCTCCTTCTAGCGAACGTCGGTTGATGGTTGGGCAACGTTTCTAGAAGGTTGGTGGCGGTAACGCGCACCTACAGGCCCTCTACTGTGACCACAATCACTGTTTTCTTTTCGCTGGAAAAACCAAAGCCACTTGAGATGATAACCGGAGAAAAAAAAATCAGGCCTCTAGGTTCGATTGCTCTGATACCATGTTGGAATAGAGGCTAAAGCTCTCAAATTCATTTATATCTCAATCTTAATACATAGGTTACATTTATACACAATCTATACACCTAACTGGGAAAGAAACTAACAAGGAAACAATATAAGAATCACTAAAATCACTCCTACAATTAATAAGAACATTTACTAGTCAACAACTCCATATTCAATTTTGATGATTTTTATGGTTTTGATAGGAATTATGATAAGCCTGTGTGAAGGATTAGGTTAATAAAGCCCCAAAGAAGCTAGAGAGGTGGTTGAAGACATTCTTGGTGTGAAGGATGTTTGCTCATGAAGAGGGAGTCTATCTCGAAGAATCTCATCAAGTGGTTAGGAAAAACATCAAGAAAGGGCACTTGGATTATTGAAGAAAAACTTTAGTGAATGGATTGATCTAGCCTTTTTGACCAATATATCCAAGTTTTCTCATAGAAGCCAAGTTCTCTCTAGTTCAGAGGAATTGATTCAGAAGCACAAGTTTATAAGTTTTTTGAAGTCATTGTTTGCATTACTGTAGCATGTTATTGTTCATGCTACTGTAGCAGTTCTCATATTAGGGTCGTCTTTTCTTAATCTATTGATTATGTCAGACTTTATTTGGGATAGTCAAGCTTAATTCTATTTGGATTTGATATTAAAGACCTCATTCTGATAGGATTGTTTATTGAAGACCTTATTCTCTTACTATTTTATATTCAAAACCTTATTATTGTCAAATTTTAGGCTAAGGAAGAACTTATAAATAAAAAATCAATTACTATTAGTATATTTTCCTGGTTGTGTAACCAGAAAATTCAGCCTTTTGATTGATCTTTGTGTTCTCTCTTTTTAATGTTCTCATCTATTCTACAACCTAATTAAGGTTAGGGAGTATTGTTGATGACCAAAAAGATGCTATCTCAAGGTTTTGATGACCCTAATAAAGGTAATGTTGGTTCATAAAGTTATATAATTTTAGTCGTCACATAACACACTAAAATTGCATGATGTTAAAATTCATATTAACATCAAAATTCAAAAAATTGAAAAAGGCAAATTTATTTTGTCATTTTGTTATTACACTGAACTTTCACACTAGTGTAATTCTGATCCCTTTTAGAATGTTCATCAAGTAAGCTGGAATCAAAGTTTTTGTAGGAAATGGTAGAGAAGAGATAATATAGCACCTACAAACAGGTTCTGGAATATGAGCCTTCAACCATTGTTATATTTCATTTAATGCATTAACTCTTACATACATGAGAGTTCACTTATCATAAGTACAAAAGAGGACTGTCTTAAGACAACACCATACCTCAGTCATGACTCGATTCTACCTGTACTTTGCTTTTCTAAGCTTACAAGCCAGTCATGCTTTCTACCTAACCTCACTACTTTACTTGTTAGTTAGGAATAAACAGAGGTAATATGAAATAATGGATTTTCCCTCTAAAATTCATCTTATCACTTCTTAGTCTTAGGATCATCATACTATTGAGGTTGGGTGTGAAATTGTTTTGAAGAAAGATAATTCCCAGAGCTTCCTCTCCTGAATCTGTAACCTCTTCTACAAACAAACAACTTTTACATTTTGAGCTTGGAGGTTTGCATCCCAAGTTTGGAGATCGAGCTCGCACATTTTGAGTTTTTCAGTTTCTACTAGAAAGGAATTCAACTCGTCAGTTAGTTGTTTGACCCTCTCTCGTCTCTGGTGGACTTATCCTTCAAGTCGTGACAACTCTTCTTCAAGCTCTCCACCTCGAACCTGTCCACCTGTTGGCAGATGCTCAAGATTGTCACCCCTTAAGCTCGATCATCAATCTTACTACTTTCTCCTTCCTATGGCCGAGCGTCGAGAGTCAATAGGACCCCCTCCCTTTGAGAAGGACCTGCTTGCTCAAGGGCTTCTATTCTTGGACTCTTCACCAATAAAACCTCATCTTCCGTCTCCTCTCCATCAAGATTGATGGCCTCCAATTGAGTGTCACCCGGACGCACCCCTGGCCCAGCTGGTTGCAAAAGAAGAGTAATGACCTCTGCTCTACCAGCGAGCATGGAAAATATCTCATTATAGATCTCTTGGCGAGAAGGTCAAGTCCCTAGAAAATAGAAACCAAATTAGAATAAAGTGCATGAAAAGGAAAGCTACAAGTGTTAAGAACTTTGAGACCATACCTGCTACCATGGAACAATTTAAGGGATTAGAGACTCGAGAAGGTATGGCACTAGCCTCCCTGATGGTGATCCTTTGGCTCCTTGAAGCCTCTCAATGCACGTCATGAATGTCATCAACCTTACTCTTTCCATTTGCTGCTTTAGTAGTGGCCCTCAAACGAACTGGAGCCTTGGGGACATTAATAGATGTAGTTTTAACCCCTCATTTCTTCCTTTTTTGGGAGGGAGAACTCGACCTTGCTATGGGTGTCACCTCAGAAAGGAGACGAGCCCTTAGTTGATTGGACACTTCGTCCACGATGAAAAGGAAATTATCCTGGTCAACCTCTTTTACCATGTTCAGAAGTCCGTCGTTAGCACTTATCGCCTCTATTACGTATTAGTTTACAAGTCAAAAGAAAACTATAAACTAGACAAAAGCAGGATAAAACACTTATTAATTAGGTGACCCAGCCTGGTGGTGCCCATGAGCAACTTTATATGATACTGCCACCTGTATCCAAATTGCTCAGGGGCATCCACCTTAATAATAGCGAACTTCTTTTTTCAATCCCCTACCCTGGTGCCCTTGTGAACAAAAAGGTTACGGTTGCTCCTCATCAAAAAAGATATTGTCCCATCTTTGTTGTCCTAGGTCTTGAAAAACACCTAAAATGTGAACCAACCCCATGGACTTGCAAATGACTAAGAAGAAATAGAGGTTCTCTATGGTGTTAAGGTGCAAATTCAGGGTGTTTACCCTATTGTACAAGAAATTCTAATGTTAGGAATCTCAATCCTTTCTCCATTTGGGCGACAAAGAAGACAGTTGGTTTTGTTTTGGGGAACCTCCTTCCATCTTGCAAAGTCGGAGGTTAAGAAAATCCTATACTTCTGGTGGCGCTCTTAGGTTTTGTTTGGTGCACTCATTTTGCGAAGGAAATGAATAGAAATTAAATAAGGGAAATGACGAGAAAAGAAAAGAATTTGAACTTTTTATGATGTTTGGATCTTCTATTTATATAGGAAGGAAATGTAAATTTATTTGTTAGACATTTATTTTTTTAATTTTATTAAAAAAATAAGTAATGAATAAAAAAGAAGGGTATTTTTATAATTTATATTAAAAATATTTTAAAACACTTTGATTTTTCTCAATTTCTCTTTAAAATTGAGAGAAATTTTTTGTTTCAAAATCTTTAATAAAGAAATCACATTTTCTCTTATTTCTTTCTTTTCTTTCTTTTATTAGCAACCAAACGAAAGAAATTTTTTTAATTTCTTTTCTCTCAAAATAAACATAACTTTAAAGAGAACCCAGCCTTTCCCTAAACAAGTTTTTCTCCCAATCTTTGAAATCGAGGTATGATGTAGTGTTGGCAATCTCAACCCATTAGGCAACAATGGTTTCGAGAATGGTTTGCTCTTTCATAGTAAGAGAAAATCTAGGTGAAGCCATTATAGTTGCAAAAAGGAAATTGAGAAAATAAGAGTAAGTAGGGAAGAAAAGCAGAGAACGAAAAGCAAGCACGCTTGAAAATAGAGAAAATGCAAGTAGGAAGAGAAGAAAAATAAAAGGGAAGAATGAGACTATTTAAATTTAGAAATCCTAAGTAACCTTACCTGCAATCATTGTTAGGGATACTTAGGGATAGCAATTATGAAATCCAATAGACATCAAACGCACCTCTCTTACCCTTATATGGCCACGTGGTTGTAACCGCTTAGAAAAATCCTTTCATGTGTGGAGAATGAAGAGTTTTTTGAGAATAAAGGGACACAAGTCTTTTTTATGATGCTTCAGCTTCCTAGAATTAAGTGCATAAGCTCGTCCTCAAGGCTTCATCATTTCGCGAACTACTCTTGGTCCAACGAGTCGACTCATCAATCCACTACAGTAAGGGGCTTTAACGAGCAATAAATATAAAGGTAAAGAATGAGCCTCCCACTCCTTAAGTCCAATTATGGATCAATGAGCCTTATGGGATTCAGCCGTAACAACAAAGGCCCAAAAAGGCTATAGTTCGAAGATAGCATTCTCTAGCAGATATTATACCATTATTTATATAAAGCACTCCCGAACTCGAGCTTCCCAGAGTTTGAAATCCTTGACAGTCTCTTTGAGCTCAATTTATCGCCTCACACCAATAACCACCTCAAGCGCACCTGAGAGGTCGAATCCCAAAGTCCTCCCCGCTCTCTAGTTAGCCATTCAAACACATTAGGGCAAACATGTCTTAATTACCAAGTAAGAGGTAACGTTCAAAGCGTCACAGCCCACAATAGCACATTGCACGGCAATTGCAGTGCTCTTCTCATGTAAAGTTAGAGTGATAAGAGGAGCCTTACATGGCCAACAGTTGGTGTGTCCCTCCTAGTGATACATGACCTCATCCACCTCTATTATGAAGGCATGTGTCCTCCAAATTGATAAAATGAATCACAACTAGTTGTATAGACTAACATTTTCAACTACCAATAGGTTTAAATTCTCTCTATAACTTCTTACCTTTCTCTCTCTCTCTCTCACTAAAATATTACCTTTCTCTCTCTCACACACACTAAAATATTCTCTTCCAAAGTTGATCATCTTTTTTCTTAAGAATTTTAAGGTTCAAGGTATGGACTTAAGCACCGGAGAGGACTTTGATGCTAATTATCTTGCAAGTTTAAGAAACTATCATAAGTCCTAATCCCATGCAGAAGAGATTCATCATCCTTCTTTGAAAATCTATCGATCCTTATTCATGGTACTGAAATAATCACAAAATCAAATTAATCGAATCAAAATATTAAATTTTCGTTAAATTTAAATATGCTATGGACATTTGTCATCTATAACACTTGAGTTTTTAATTTATATATATAAGAAAATAAAAAATAAAAAATAAATTATGACATGAAATAATATCACAAAATATTAAAAATAAATATTATATTCTAATATTTCATCAATATAATTATACAAACTGCAAAATATTTAAAATATAA
>CANXYC010285477.1:0-25930 GCA_948193065.1 Aleurites moluccanus | reverse complement strand
TAATTATTTCAATTTAATAAAAAGTAATTTTAAATTAAAAATAATATTTTTTTTAATTTTAAATAAATAAAATAATTAATTTTTATTTAGTTATTAATTTATTTTATTTTTTTATATTTTTAATTTAAAAAAATATTTTTTATAAATAAATAAAATTTTAGGGACTAAATTGTAATTTGCCAATTACTTTTTTAATCTTTGTGGTTCCCAGGTTGAAAAGTCAACGGTCAAAGAGTCGGAATTATAGATTTTAATAACGTTAGGATCGAAATTATACCTCGAAAAATATTAAAAGCTAATGTGCTCTTAGAGCTAAACGGCATGGTCAAAATTATATCTTATCCCTTATTTATATGGCTATTGCACATTTGCACAATGTCACTAGTTCTTAGAAATCTCACCATAAATTGCATTGAGTTTAGAGGATATATATGTAGTATATGTTTTTAGCATAAAATTATATGTTTTACAATATATAGCATTATATAATATATTATTGCTATTTCATAATTATATTATATTAGTTAATAATATTTAGTTTTAAACCCATTAATAAAATAAATATATTCATCATTTTATCAATCAAAATTCAATTATTGAAATAAATATTAAAAATATAAATTTCTAAAGACATAAAAATTGATTTTTAAAATAATAAAAAATATAATCTTAATATTACTAATAAATATTAATTCCAATTCCCACATATGAAAATTGTACATTTATTTAAAAAAAAAAAAGGTTTTTCAGGCATTTGATAAATTCATAATGGGCTTTTGCGAGGCTGGGCCAGGCCTGAATCGGATCCTTGTTGTTCTTTCCCAAACACAGAAGGGAATAAAAAAAAAAAAAAGAGTGGAGAATTTGGCGGGAAATCCCAAGCGTCGCGCGAGAGGGTTCTAAACCCTAAATCATTGCCCGCCAAAGCAACTGAAGAGTCAAGCCCACGCTGCCGTGCGGCCAAGCCCCTCCTCCGTCTACTTCCTCCATTGCTTAATTTCTCGCTCTATTTTCGACTACCCTCCATTTCTTCCTTCGCCATGGTTGTCCTTAGGAATCGTGAAAGACTTCCTTCCAAACCCACTCCTAAACCCCAAACTAAACGCTCCACTCCAGAACCTGTCACTCCTAACCAGATACGTGAACCTTCCACTCGCCAGTCACCGCCCTCGTTTTCCCCCAACTTGGAAAATCACCAATTGGGCTCTGATTTAGCCTCCCGGCGACGGAGCCTACGTCTCGCTTCCAAATCAGTTCCATGCGATGATTCCGTTCAAAATGGATCCCTTAAGAGAAAAAATGTCGCCAACATTCGCTCGATTGAAGAGAAGGAAAGGACTGAGGAGCTAAACGCGGTTTCTCTGGTGGATCAAATTGTTAATGAAGTTAATGAGAAAGATAATGATGTTGATGGCAATTTTTCAGGGGCTTTGAATTTAAGGTCTGGCAAACGGGTTGTTAAGAGAAGAGTGGAATATAGTAGTGGTGATAAGTCTGTTATTGAGATAGGAAGAGAAGGTAAAGAAGAGAATTTGAACGTTGAGGAGAATGGAAGTGCTAAGCGGGCTAAAGGGAAAGGAAAGAGTAAATTAGGTGAGGAAGTGAAATTCGATGTTGGACATATTGTTGAGAATGTAATTGAAAATGTGGTTAAGAAAATGAAAGGAGACATTGAGAGTGGGAAGATGAGTGAAATTGATGCTGTTAATGAGAAATTGGAGGATAAACGAGGTGTTAACGAGAGGCGTAATTCAAGTGGAAGGAGGAGATATAGCAAAGAAGAGAAAGGAAAGGGCATGCTGTTGGTTGATGATGCCTTAGTTTCAGATGGTAAAGAAGCATTAGAATTGGAATCCGTGGTTAAGGATTTTGTTCTCAGTTTAAAGGATACTGCAGCATTGGAAAATGGAAGGGAGACTAAGAAAGCATACCCAAGGGTGAATGAATCTAGAATGGAGCATTTTCGGCATATAGCAAGGAAAAATGCTTCTCGATTTGCTCATTTTGAAAATCAAGAGCAAGAGGAGGAACATTTATCTCCGCAGGTTGATGTAGAAATGCCATCTGTAGAAGAGAATCAGGCTGTTGAAGACTGGCCAGGTCCTTTCTCTACTGCTATGAAGATTATTAGGGATAGAACGAATAAGCTTAACTTACAGCAGGGGCCTTTTACTTCGGAAAAAGCAAAATCTGTGCCAATAACGTGGATTCCTAGAAATAGCCAGGGTTCTAATCGCCCAAGGGAATCCATCCCTTCACTGCAAGAACTATGCATGAGAATTCTTGTCAAGAATTGTGATGCGGTCACTTCACTTGAACATGTCCCAGATGCAATGAGGCACATATTTTGCCAACTGCTCTGTGATTGTAAGAGAATGAATAGTCATTTTTTGGATCTTCTTGTCCGTGGATCCCCTACAGAGATACGCATTAAGGATTGTTCGTGGCTGACAGAGGAAGATTTTGTGAAATGTTTTGAGGGTTGTGACACCAACAATTTAACGGTATTTACATAAAAAACTTCAACTGTATATTGCATGCTTGTATATTAATATCTAAAATGAAGTTCTGATAATTATTACAATGATCTGGCTCTGCATAAAGCCCTTGAATTTCTAAGGTGCTCAATCTAGGAAGGAGTCATTTGCCTACATGACGTCTCATTTTGGGTTTTTTCTTCTATGCAACTAACATATTTTGGTGCAGGGGTTTACAAAAATGGTAACACTTGAAACTGATTAACATTAGTTTAGAGGTGGGAAAAGGTCTACAAAAGATGTCAAAAGAGATGGGATGCACGCTAGTAGAAAAGAAGAATGTAAGAGAGCACTCAAAGTAAACTCAAGGAAAGTTCAATAACAGTCAATTAATCAAGTCCTTGATAAGTTAATAAACTCAAATAAAGGTCTTGCAAAATCCATTTTCACTGAAAAAGAAAACCAGTTGATCAAAAACTGCAAATTACAGATTTCACTTTGTCAACTCCTCGCTCATATTTATTTGTTCTAGAGTGGTTGGTAAACCTAAATATTTAGATTATGCTTTTTCATTTTTCTTAGTTATGTAACAAGAATAGGATGCAGGATTCTTACCACTTGTTTTGCGTTGACTAAATTGAACTAACCAGAATTATAATACCTTGCAAAATGTTGAGTAGAATATCTTATTATCAGTATTTACCTAATTGTGTATTTGCATGTCATTGATTTCAGCAATAATTGAATTTCTTTCATCACGTGCCTGTTTCATTTAGATTCCTGAGCCAGATTTTAAATTTTATGCGATTTTTAATTCCAGAATCTATTGTTTGTCTTTTATGTGGGAATTACTCTTAAATATCGTTATGCTACACTCTCTCTTGTATTGAGCTGCATTTCTTTTTATGAGTTACTGCATAAACCTAGTTTTCTGATGTGGGTTGTTTGTTTTTTTTTCTTTAGCATGTGGAATTGCACATAATCTGATTCTGATCTTCATTAGATCATTCTTTTGTGTAATCAGGTTTTACAACTTGACCAATGTGGTCGTTGCATGACGGATTATATTTTACCTGCTACCTTAGCTAGGTCATCAGGAAGCTTGGGCTCGCTAATTACTTTATCTCTAGCTGGTGCTTGTCGGCTTTCAGATATTGGACTTAATTTAATTGTTTCTTCTGCTCCTGCACTAAGATCAATAAATCTCAGTCAATGCTCTCTTCTTACTTCTGCTAGCATTGACACTTTAGCAGACTCATTGGGATCAGTTCTACGGGAATTGTACATTGATGATTTCCAAAGCCTGAATCCTATGCTTGCTTTGCTGACATTGAAGAAGCTAGAATATCTTGAAGTACTATCGCTGGCTGGAAATCAAACTGTTTGTGATGATTTTGTGAGGGAATTTTTGGTTGCACGTGGTCATAATATAAAGGAGCTTGTCTTGACAGATTGCGTGTAAGCTTCTTTAGAAATTTCTATATGTGATGCATGTTATATATATTTGGCCTTTGGCCTTTATGGAGGCTTATTCCTGATGTTAATAATTTGATGCAGGAAATTGACCGATTCTTCCATGAAAGTTATAGCTGAAACTTGTCCTGGGTTATGTGCACTGGACCTTGTTAACTTGAGGAAATTAACAGATTCTTCTTTGGGATATCTTGCTAATGGTTGCCAAAAGATTCAAACATTAAAACTCTGTCGCAATTCATTCAGGTTTTCATATAAATTTTTTGTCGGTACTTGCAATTTTTTTCGTTTGTTGCTTTCATTGCTCTTCCACTTAAAGTATTTGCCAATATAAGGAGAAGATTTCTTCCTTTCCTTTTAGCCTGCAGAGTGAGGTTTCCTGAGTTTTTACTTGCTTTCAATTGCTAGACCATGCCAAATTGTCTTGAGGAGAAGTTGAGTCTTTCTAATAATGCCTTATTTGGCTGTATGAAGGAATTCTTTGAAGCTCTTGCAAAAAGTATATATATATATATATTTTCATCGCTTAGCTGAGTATAAATTCTGAAACTGGGGCTGCTCCATATTAAGGATTTTAGGTTAGGGGCATCTTCGATCATGGACTATCAAGCATGCTAGTTTTGTGGCCGATTCTAGCCATGTTAAAGCATATATCATTTGCTTCCTTCTCTCTCTCTCTCTCTCTCTCTCTCTCTCTCTCTCTCTCTCTCTCTCTCTCTCTCTCTTTTGGTTTTTGTGCTCGTGCATGTGTGTGTCTATTATCATATGTTGTGTTGCATGATCACTACAATTTTTACAAAATGTAGTTATCCTTTTATTGTATCCTTTTGTGACAGTGATGAAGCTATTGCTGCATTTGTGGAAACCTCTGGGGAGCTTTTAAAAGAACTTTCTCTGAATAATGTCAAGAAGGTACCACCCCTCTCCCTCCTCCTCTCTCCAGGGAAGAAAGGTTTTCATTCAGGGATTACTTCAAGAGTTTACTTCATGTGATTCTAGTGTGAAAATGCATTAATCAGTTTGAATATGACTTGCCCTTTGGCGCTGCAGTGTTTATTTGTTTGAAGGGTCCTGTTGGGAACTTGGAGCTAGGTGAACTAATCCTTAAATTATGTTATGCTTATGGAGGCATTTTTAACCTCTTTCTAGGTTGGAAACAATACAGCATTGTCACTTTCAAGACGTTCAAGAAATTTATTAAGCTTGGATTTATCTTGGTGCCGGAACTTAACAGATGAGGCTGTAGGTTTGATTGTGGATAGCTGTTCATCATTGAGGGTGCTTAAACTTTTTGGATGTGGTCAGGTGATGTCCCTTGTTAACATTCACATGAATAAAAATTGTCTTTTCATAAGATGCCATACAGTGATGAAATTTTATGGACCTTCAAGTTGGTGCCTTCTTTGCAGATCACAAATGTGTTCCTAGACGGTCACTCGAATAAAGAAGTAGAAATAATCGGTTTGAAGATGTCTCCAGTATTGGAACATCTTTGGGTACCCGATTCACAAGAATTTCCCTTGCGATATTCATCTGCTCCATCTATGTAGTAAGAAGTTGGTATGCAATTTAGAATATATGTCGTTGGTAGTTGTACAACTTAGAATTGTTTTCTACAGTCCTTTGCTCCATCATTTTGTCTAACTATTGAAGCTATTATAAACTACAAACTAGTTTCTCTCTTTAATGTTGAATTACATGTGCAGGGAATTTTATTTTCGTTTTCTAACTTTCTGTTTTATTTTATATGATAGTCATGTCAATCTTAACCAAGTTGAAAAATTTTGAGATCCCAAGTTGGCTTTCTAAGCATAAAAAGTAAATGGTCTAAATAGATACACAAGTAAAAAGGATTAAATTGGATATGAGAAAATTCACGAGTTTAAACCAATAACAAAAGATTTTTAAACATGAAGAGAAAACAAAGAGTGTGAAGCACAAAATAAAAGCTACAATTATTGAGCCTGCAACTTTAAGATAACTTCATTAGCTTGCGGTATGCCTTAAATTATCCTGTAAAAAGAAGGAACAATTGTAACACTGATATTGAACTTGGTGAAGAAGTAAAGATTTAGAATTGGACTTGGTATCCTAAGAAAGCTAAGCTATAAACGATGGATTCTTCCCACATCATCTAAAACATAGAACTGTTACGAAAAATTACAAATGAAGAAATAGAGTTTGAAGGATTCACATTTCAGTTGGATATATATATATATAATTTTTTTTTAACGTTCTTTATGATTTTTAATTCTTTTTTCTTTTTTAGAAAACTTATATATCAAAGAATGTGCAACTCATTCTTAAATATCAGGTCAATAATATTTGACTTGAAAAGAAATTTTAACATGATGTGTTTCCAGTAGTTTCAAGTCCCGTTTAAGCAATTCCCTAAAAATTCAATACATATGCGTCATTGGCAGATTTTAAACAAGAATTTCATGAGACATATACATTAGCAGTAGGCTAAATGCGGTCTTGGAAACATAATTACAGCAAGGTTTACAATTGGCAGGATAGCTAAATGGTTGTGCACTCCCAGATTCATATCATCTATAAACTTCCAAGTATTATACAGTTCCTGTATATGATGCTTTCTATATTTTCCCAGTGAATTTCCATTGGACAAATTTCTATACCCTGCAACAAAGTAGGTAAGTCTTCTCTTCTTGTAATTGACAGTTTGCGGCTTCAACAATCTAATAAAGAATGTAAATGCTGTATCAGAGCTAAGCTAGTCAACCAAAAACCAAAAAGCACGAGTCAACTATAATGGGAATACCTCAAAGCCCATTTTTGAATACAGTTCCTGCGCAGGTTTGTTGTCTCTTCGCACATGCACATACACATGTTCTACACCTGTGACCCAAAGATGGATTTAGAAGGGAAAAACACACCAATTTACACTATCTTGCAACAGTCTATATGCTTTCCAAGGAAAGGATAAATGAAAGTACCATCAGATTTGGCTGATTCAACAGCAAAATGCAACATGTTGCTTCCAATCCCTTGGCATCGAGCTGATTTGGCAACACACAAGTTAGCAACATAACCATATGTATTTGGGCCTTTTCTACAGAAGCCGCGGAAGACAGGAACTCTCACCTGCTCCTGTGAGAGAAACCATCCTTAGCTATGTTAACAAAAATATTTGATCAAATTTAATAAACTGACAGATTAGCACCTCAAAATTACACACCATGCATCTTACCCCTGGAAAGGTCTCTCCCTGCAATAAGCACCGAATGCTCAAATCAAGAGTTCCAACTACACTTTTCAGCACACTGCGTTTTACATTTTTGTCTTCCTTTCTTACCTGATAATCATAATATGGGAGTAATTTATTGAAGCTTCTTAGAAGTACGGTAAAGACACCAATGGTAGTATAACCCTCTATTTTTCATCAAATTGAAGAGAAACTGAGAGTATCTTCAATTAAATCAACTTTCAGTGAAGAAAAGGATTCAGTTAATATATTCAAAATAGATTATGACTTGTTCTCTCTTCCTATTGATCTTCCAGCAAAGATAGCTATCATAAAGTATGGTAACGACATCATACCGTGACAATGCATCTACATTTTTCTCCATATTGAGCAGTTCGTCGCCTTTTTATGGCATGGAACTCCTGCACAATATGGGAAACTACTAAGAAATTTACAAAAAAAAAATCTAAATGAATATAAATAAGCAAATAGGGGGAAAAAAACAAAATGTATCCACTCCTACCTGCTCTGCAAATTTCCTTTTGTGGTTATCAACATATCTGTGTTAATCAGGGATAGTTAGAATCAGTAATGTCCAGCTCACCCACCCGCATGCAGTAACAAACTATTGACCCCATTCAAGGCCCTGGCAAGAATGTCACCAGGAGTATCTTCTCTAGAGACCTCATATATCAGTGGGCCAAAATCTTAAACCGGTAAATAATAATGGGAGTAAACTTAAATCTACGAGTACCTATAACTGGACTCAATTTGAATAAAATCTGGGAGTAATATGGTGTCAGTCAGTCCAATTTGCACTACCTTATTGGGATTCATCATTCCTTGTATAGATGAATACTGATAATAGCAAAAATTTAAATGAATTAACACATTGGATATCCTGAAATTCTAGTTTACTTGAGATAAATCACGCACCTATCGTTCATTCTATCTTCCCAGTGACTTTCTGCTCTCAACCAGGCTGCAGTCTACAACAAAATAAAAATTACTCACTGGAATATAAGAAGGAAAAGGACACGAAGCAGAAAAAGAAAGGAAAATCAGAAGATTCTTTTTCTGTTTCTTTTTTGTATGGCTAGGAATATTTGGAGGGAAAGGAACAAAACACAACATGCTATGGCTAACATAAAAAAAATAAAAATAAAAGAACCATAATAAAATGAAAATTAACAATATTTTCACAAAAACCAAATCAGAAGCAGCAAAAGCCACGTAAACCATATAGAATTTGCATTTAAAAAGAAAAAGAAAATTGATGGCATACCCAGAATTCTTCATTGCTAATAGCCTCTCTAGCCACAAATTGCCCAAATTCGAATTTTCCCCGATGAATGACCTCCTTTTCTGGTATTTGAAGACGGTCAAATCGCAGATCAGGTAGCCTTGAGGTCTCAACTTGAGGAATAGATGGTGAAGGAAGTTGTATCGAAAGCTCTTCCTTTTTCCTCGTTTGAGAATACCTAGAATCCATGGCCCTATAAATTGATAAAAATAAACAAAAATAACCAATCAATCAATCAATCAAATGGGTTTCCTTAATTGAACAATAAAATAGAGAAACGGTAAAGACTTCAAAGACTTACATTGTGAAACAAGCAGCGACCCTATGGAATTTGAGATGATTTCTTAATCCATACCCATCATTGAAAAAGGTCAAGAATTCAGGTCTGTGAATGGGAGTAGTCGACATTAGACCCTTTCCCCTCCAGATATATTGTTTTAACTAAAAAAAAGTTTCGATATCTATATTATCTTACAAAAAAAAAATGGCAAGAAATTTGAAAAATTTTTGGTCGGAAATACACAAACAGTTGCAGCTACGTAGGGATTGTTTTGGAAGAAGAGAAACTAAATGGGTAGATGTTCTACAGGATACTAACCTGTCTAATGGTGGGCCAGAACATGAAGATGATGTAGTGGATAAGACACAAAACCAGTTGTTTTTTACTGCTTCTGCCATGGATAAGAATTAAGATCTAATCTATATTTCTCTCTCCTCTCACTTATTAGTTATTAATTAATTAGTAATTAGTAATGTGTTTATTTTTTTATTTAATTGTGTGAGAGGAGAGGAGAAAGCAAAGCATTTGACTAACTGAGAGTAATTTTCAAAATTAAGTTAACCCTTTTTAGGAGATAAGTTAAAAAGCGAACAATAGGGATCTCAATCTCCTCGTCTAAAATCTTGCTTTATAATTTGTAAGATCTTTAAATTAAGGTGATTTCATTTTTTCTATCATTAAAAAAAAAAAAAAATTTACTTAATATTTTTTAGTTGTATTTATTATTAAAATAATTTCACTTTATCATTAAATTAAAAAAAAAAGGTTATGATTTTATTTAATGTTATTGTTTAATGTTAGTAAATTATTCTCTCTCATTTTTATTTGTGAATTTTTAAGAAAATATTGCTATGCTATTAACCTTTTAAATTTATAAGCTAAACATTGTATTATGGCTATTAAAATTTAATTTTCAACTTTCACCTATAAAATTAAATCTTATTTGGTATTATTAATAAAGATTTTGATAAAAATATCTAATATTTATAGTCTATTTAATTGATTCAATAGTTACAGTTAATTATTATAAATAGCGATTAAATTAAACACTAACTATTAAAAATTTTAATTTTTAATTATTAAATTTTAAAATATTATTTTAACTATTAAATTTATTAAATATTTCAACTAATTATTAAAAACTCAAATATAAAATAATTTATTTAAATGAAATTTTAATTTTAAACACTTCATACCGTTTCACTTAATTAAATTATTTTTGGATAAATAAATATATCGAATCTAGACCTATCCATGCTTTTTAAAAAAATTATTATATAAATTTTAAATTTCTAGCATTCAATTTAGTTTCAATTGTAGAATTGTATTTTGATTGCTTAGTTGATTTTTTTTTTCTTCTTTTAAGTTTGTATTTAGGGATATCATGGAAATTTGAATTTTAGTGTTATATTTTATTCTAAATTTTTAATTTTTGTTTTTTCCTGATCTTATTAATGTAATTTCTCTTATTTAAAAAAAAAAATACATTTTTACACAAATAGTATTGAATTAATAAATTTTGTTCGTCTACAAGTTTTTAGAGCAATGGAATAATGTGAAAGACTAATAAATTTTTTTAAATGAGAAAAGGCTTGTCTTTTGCTTTGTGTGGACAACAGAATTGGGAACACACAGATTGGTAGGAGAAACTAGCAGCGGCAATGTTAAATCAATCAACCGGTGAACTGAAATCGGTTCAATGAATAAATCAATCTTTAATATATATATTTGCTGTCAATAAGCTTCCAACTTATAATTTCTTGAATAGGTAACAAGCTCTTAACTTTAAAAATTAATAATCTTAAACAATATTAATAACCTCTTTCTAAAATAAATAAATAGTAAATTTTAAATATATGGTAAAACAAATTTAATTTTTTAAAATAAATAAATAGTGACTTTTAAATATATGATAAAGTAAATTTAATTTTTTAAAATAAATAGATAGTAAATTTTAAATATATTATAAAATAAATTTAAATTTTTAAAATAAATTAATGTAAAATTTAAATATATTATCGAATAAAATTAAGTTTTTTAACACTAAAAAATTAATTTTTTTATTAATATATAATTTTTCATTAATATATATTAAGAATTTTAATTAAAAATATAATTAATCGTGACAGTAACTTGTTATTATCTCCCTTCTAAAATAGGGTTAAGGGGCACTGTGTACATGTGTCCAAATTATAATTTTTAAAACTTTTTATAAAATTTTTTAAAAATTATAATTTGATATTGTTTTATATAATAAATTTTATGATGTAATTTTTATGCTAAACAAAAATCAAATTGATAGCTAAAAATATATTATAAATATATTAAATTTAAACCGTTAAATATAATACATAAAATTTATAATACATTTTTAACTGTCAATTTGATTTTAATTTAGCATAAAAAAATATATCATTGGATTCATTATATGAAACACTATCAAATTATAATTTTTAATAATTTTTATAAAAATTTTTAGATATTTAAAATTAGACACAAGAGAGATTGCTGTGTAAAAATATAGAGCAGCTCCCCTCAACCCTCTAAAATATTATTTATTTTAAAATTTTAAGAAATTATTTATTATTTTTTTAACTTTATCTTTATTTTATTTATCCACTAAACATTTGCATTAATTATTTTTATTTTTTCATATTAAAATAAAAAGATTGATGTTTTAATTTTTTTTACTTTAAAATTGAAATAGTTTCATAATTTTTTAATTTGTGTACCAAAATCTTAAATGTCATATTTTAAAATAGAGGGAGTATATATATAAAAGGATACAATCAATTCTAATACAAGACAAATAATCTCCAACAATAGCGCATACCCTCAAAATTCACAAATAACACCCATGGCTACATTATATTGGCCATCACACCAGTGACCAAAAAAGCAAAGATAAAAATCAATAAAGCAAATAGAAAAATCAACCTTATCTAATAACTTGCATTAATGACTTCAAATTAAATTTGGTTTCATCCTTCAAGATCAGTTTTGTCCCACAGCCCATATTTGTTTATCTTTTTATCAAATTCCTTGGCTTTAATCTCAGCAATTTTAGCTGCATTTGCCATGGATTCCTCTTTTACTCTTGCAATTCTCATACTTCTCTTTCTTGCTGTAGCCTCTCTTTCTGCTTCCAAACCTTCATAATCTCTAACCCAACAATTATGCAAAGCACAGCTCAAAGCTAAAACCACCATTTGCATTATAAACATTGCCATTAAAACCCCACATTCCAATCTCACTAAAAGCTTTGCTTCTTTTGGGTCTCTTTGGGATTTTAGCATTTCAAGACTTGATTTTTCTCTTGTAAATAAGGCCAATATACTTAGTATTTGTCCAATCAAAGAGGCAAAGAGAAGTGAAATGTGGGTGATGAAACAAAAGCGAGTGAGCTGTGAGTAGAAGCCCACAAAAGAGCAGAGAAGAGAGATGCAAGAAACCATTAGGAATGCAAAACCTAAGGAAGTTGGTGGCATTTTGAGAAGAATTATGGGAGCAATAGAGGCCGAGGAGATAATGAAGAGGGTAAAATTTAAGCACGAGAGGAGAAGATTTGGGAAAGAGCAAGAGCTTCTTAGCTTAGAAGAGGCCATTTTTTGCAGTTTGATTATAGAATTAGTTGAAGGGTTTGGTTAAAACTTAAAAAGAGAGAGAAGAATTTGAATTTTTATACAGTAGGTGGGATTTGGCCGTTGGAGTTCTGAAATTGAAGGTTATTATATAACGGCTAGGATTTTAGAGAGGCAGACCCACTTTACCACCTACAGTGTAGCATCATTCATTCCCTCCTCAGTCCTCACCTGGTCTAAACATTTTTATGGCTTTCAAATTTAAAACTCACACCTTTCCCTTTCTTTTTTTTTTTTTTTTTTTGATCTTTTGATACAATCCATGTCCTTCAGGTCTTCTGCTAAATGATTTTGTTTCAGTTTTATTTGTACGTTGTCTGACTGCTATAGTTCACTTCGATTTTTTTTTTTAACTTCATTGTTTGCTGGATTTTCTTAATAAATTTATATGCACTGGTATTCAACCCAGATGCCTGAAGCCGCCTTTGTTCAGAGTGATAAATTTAAACGCCTAAAACACCTTACCATTTGGCTATCAAATCTAGATCAGCATGTTAAGAAATGTTTATGATGTTATAATGCCAACATTTTTTGGTTGGTTGAGCCCTCTATTTAGGGAGGACACACACAAATGTCCCTGCTTAGTGGCTAGTTTTATGAATAATAGTTTTTAATCATCGAAAAATAAGACCAATCCCACATTGGCCTGACCATTGATTGGCAAAATTTCAAGTACAAATTTCTCATTTACATGCATCAGAAAAGGCCAACACCTGAGTTCCTTAAGGAATTGCACAATATTTCTTTTGTTATTAAAGAATCAACATGGATTCAGGGCTGTAAACTGCGAAGTACTACGACCTTCTCAGAGAAGCCCAGTCGATGTGCAAATCTATTCATATTCCAAAAGGGCAAACAAAAAAAATGAATAGAAAAAGGACGGAGCTCTGTGAAACACTATTTTACTTGTACATTCCAATCAATAGCCATCTGATCCTGATATTGAAGGACCGTAGATTTCAAACCTCTCAACCAACTACGGATCTTTCCCATCATCTTGCACAGCATTTCAGTTGCATATTTCTTTTTCCAGCCAAACCTGTGGAATACAAAGTTTTGGCAAGACAAGTTACTAGTGTTGTGAAATCGTTCAAAAATGAACCTAGAAATTGTTTTTGTCCGATTGGAAAAATTCATGAGAATATATTTAAGAGAAAAACATAGAAACCACAAAAATGATGAGTTTCTAAGAAAGCAAAACAGATGAAATTAGATTTGCAAGTTTATCTGTACACGAGAACTGAGAGAATTTTGAATAAGAGAAGTGCAGTTACTTGTTTATTCAAATCCTGAGTCACAGAGACAGAGATAGACAGGATGAAGAATAAGAGGCGTGACTATTATTATCAATAAGTGACTATATTTAATGTATTTGATGGTCTTATGAAAGTTCAAACAATCTGTATAATTGACAAAGATAGGTACAGTACCATATGAACCGGCACCAGTCATGATGTATGAGTTACTATGGCCTCCACTCTATCCAGAGATGCCTGCAATCTTCCTGTGCTCATGTTGAACAATGGCTCACCGGTACCCAAGGCCCTGTTGAATCCAATTTGTTATAGATAAGATATAACATATGCATCAAATTAACAGCAAACAAATGTTAAGCAATTATGAGGACTTTATTGGCTACAACAAATATGCAGAAGATCCATGTACTTGCCCAGTAATTTCTGGAAGAACATAATCTGCCCTCCAACCAAACCGAAAATCCATGCCAGGGAACAGCAAGAGTGATGTCTTATTCCGAATACGAGATATCCCATCACCTCCAAAGCATGTAGTAAGCTTCCATTTCCAACCAATAGCATGCAACTGAAAATTATGGCCTATACCAACCTGTGTTTTCAATAGTTTTGAGTAAATTACAAGAGAGTTGCATAGATCTGGTTCAACAACCAATATATTATCTAAACTGCATATTACCCATAATACATACAAGAAGTACGATAAAATATTACCTAGTCCTATCAAGATAGTTACATTAAAATTAAAAATCATACAATGTGAAAAGGGATTATCAGATCTGACCTGGAGATTTAGAAATTTGGTTATGGGAATTTTCTTGGAAAGAACGCGCACATCTTGATGTATAGGCTCATATATGAACTTCCAATGCCGATCAGGAGATAAAGGTTTCAGAACAAGCTTGGCATGGAACTCATTGGTTGGTGCATTATAGAACTGAATCAAAATGAAGAGCTCCAAAATCACAATTCAGATAGACTTTATATGAGATATGCATATGTTTTACAAATTTCAATATATATAAACAACAGCAGAATTTCAACAGGAAGTTAGAAGTCGGAGATTTTTACACATACAAAAAAATAAACAATTTGATCGTTTTGAATAGATAGAGGTGTGCATTTATCAAGAAGTCACATCCATCCAACCTAAATCATAAATAGAACAGGTACGTCTGTATTCTTCAAGTGTCCATCATTAGCATTAATACCTTATATGTAGATCAGAATCTGTGTAGTTGTAGGAACAGGTAAAAATCAAGTGAACCCACTCCCTTTTCAAGCACCAGTTATAGATATTTCCTTTTTCAAGCCGAGAAGCACCAATGCCACACATAATATGACTAGATACAGGACATATACTGAACATAGATATAAATTCACATTATAACTACATTGACAATATTGGATAAATTATTCAATCTTCACAAACAAAACAGGCACTACTGAAACAGATTGTTCAAAAATGTTATGTTTCAACCATCAACCTCCAAGTGAAGGATAGAAATTAGAAAAATCTAATATATAATCCAAGCAAGGGCATAATTTAACAAACTCCTATCCTGCTTCTACTCTCACACTTATATCTCATTTCCATTAAGAGAAATAAATCAATAGATAACTGAACTGATCTGGGTTAAGCACAATCTTATGCCAATTCAACATCTTACTCCAATAGTAACCACTGACACATCAAAATTTTATATATTTTGTCTTGCAAACGAAGCATTGGCAGACTAGAAATTAAAAAATACAAGTAGTATCTTGATAGCATCTAGAACAACTAAAGATTTATAGAAACAAAGAAAGATACCTCTAAATTAAAACCCACACGAAGCCCCTCGATTTCCTTTCTAAACTTGAAAAACAACTCTGATGGCATCAAATTGATATTGTAAAGCTCTTCCCACGAAGTGGGTTCCTCGCCAGTTGAAGCACCATTAGAAGCAGGCAAAGACTCCATCTTTCGAGCTAGCAATCCAAATGGTAAAATAGATCAAGAAAAAATCGAGTCCACTGAATCCATCTACTAAAAAATCGACTCCACTGAACCCATCTACCCTGTATTTATATTTTAACAAAAATTTCCACACCTTATGCACGGAAAACCAGGGATGGCATTGGTTGGATTTGCTCGGTTTGAAAGAGTTGTTATTAAATTTTTAATTTAAAAAAAATTTATATATTAAATTAAATAGTTATTATAATCAAACCTCCAATTTTAATTAATTGATTCTATTTATTGATTTAAAATTAAATTTTTTTTATAAATCGTAATTATTTTATTATAAATTTATGAAAAATATTAATAAAATATTAATAAAAAAATATTAAAAATAATTTAATATTATACAATCTAAAATTTATCTATTTAATTAATTAATACACTCAAAATTTTTATATATATTTTTTAAATTATATTATTTTTTATTTATTTTTAATTAATTTTCATAGATCATATTTTTTAAAATTTTAAATTAATATTAAAATAAAAAAGTAATTGTATACAAAATTAAATTAAATATATTTAATTATAATAATGGTAAAAAATAATATATATATATATATATATATATATAATTTTAGTTTGGTTGGTTTTGAAATCAGAAAAAATATTTAAACTGTAAATCAAATTAAACTTTCGGTTTACTTTAATTTTTTAAATCAAACCAAATCAAATAAATTATGAAATCATTAATTTTAATTTGATTTGATCAATTTGATTCAATTTAATCGATTCGGTCAATTTTACTTCCACTCTTATAAAATAGGTAAATAATCAAAAAATACTAAATTTTGATAATTTTTTTTAATATATTAACTAAAAAGAAATTCTTATCTAATATGATCATTAAAATATTTTGTAAGGATTATTTATATTTTTTCTTTTTTATTATTTTTCATTCAAAATATTATTTGAATTTTTAATTAAAAATATTCTTTTAATTATTTTCATTAATATTTTTTTATTTATTTTTATTTTTTATCAAAATATTTTTTAATTCTTTTAAGTGAAAATATAATTTTTATTTAATTTTTACACATTCAAACAATAAATTTTCTCTAAAAATCAATTTATGAATCTAAAAATTATTGGTTACTTTTTTATTCAAAAATATTCTTTTAATTTTTAAGTAAAAATGTTCTTCTAATTCAAAATATAGAAAGAAAATAAAAAATATTTTGTCATATTAAAATTTAAATAATTTATTTATTGATTTGTATATTAGATGATATATTTTAAATTTTAATCATTGAATTATTGTCTTTTATAAAATAATTTGTATAAATTTTTGTGACTATATAATAAATCTAATAGTGATTAATCTATTAAAATAATATCTTGTGATTTAGTAAGTTTAAATTAGAAAAATAAAAAATATTTTGAATGAAATTTATAAATTAATTTTTAAGAAAAAATTATTATTTAAATTTATGAAAATTAAATAAAATTTAAATTAAAAGAATATTTTCATTTAAAAAAAATAAAAGAGTATATTAATGAAAAATAAAATATTTTCACTTAAAAGAATTAAAAAAATATTTTGATTGAAAAATTAAAAATAAATATTTTAAATGAACAAATAATTAAAAAGAATTAAAAATCAAAAAATTATAAATAACTTTAAAAGTTAATAAATTTTAAAAAAATTTCTAATTATCGACATGAATTTAAAGTGACGTGCGAATTAAATAATTAGGATGTCTACTATGGTGGAGTTCCTACCCATAACTCCCAAGTGATTTTGATTGAAAAAAAAATTTAAATATTAATATGTAATAAATTTTTCTTTAATAAGAAGTCACTAAAATTTAATAATTTTGAGATCTTTCAATCCAAATAAAATAGTTGCACTGCCTTTTTTCAACAATGTCCATAAAAACAACAAAGTAGAAAGACACATTGGATTGAACGGAGTGCATGTCTTTTGCCTTCATCTGCCTTCTGCTATGCTGAAAGAAATATCTAATTCAGGATTTGAATTATTGTTAAAAGCTTAATGTGGATCAGGTATGAAAAAATGACTAATTTTAATAAAGGTCTTAATTATTTACGTGTCGCACGTGTGATCTTAATAGACATTATGTGAGGAGATAATTATTTTATATTTTTAAATAATAAAAATTAAAATTATTTTTAAATAATAAAAATTATTAATTTTTTTTTAAAAAAATATATAACGAAACCAATATTTGAGCTTTCAATATAAAATCCAGATTTAAGTAAATCTAACCAATGAAATCCAGCTTTGCGTGCCTTCAACGTCCTTCAAAAACACGAAGAAGAAAAATCTATCATCTTCTGTGTTTTTCTTCTATTCCCATGGGCTCTAGGTTTATAGACATTTGTTTTCTCATTCTTGGTCTCTCATACATTAACTAAAGAGTAAAGATCCTTGCTTGTTTTTCTCTTCTTATACAATGATAATCTTGGTATAGAGTGTTAATAGTATAGATGGCAAATGCATCAGTTCCAAGCCTAAAGAGGAGGATTAAGCCTTTTCAATTGATATTATTGGATCTGGATTTTAATTGATGCTTTGACGAATAGCGTAGATATGAGAGGTGTGAACACCGACGCGAATGTGCATGTCAATGTCGGATACTGAACAGACTCGATTGATGAAACTTTTTTTTTCTTTCACTTTGATGAACCCATATATAGGTTTCTTAAGATGAAACCCTAATCAGTAGGAATTATAATTTTCATCCGCATATATTTGATCCGATCCAATTCAAATAGAGCGAATAATATATAATTTATTTAATAAATAGAATAAGATAAATTTTTTATTTTATATTCGTAACGAGTTCGAGTAATGTTAGTACTTACTCTGACTCGATTATATGTATTTTTATTTTTTAATATTTTATTTATATATAATTTATATATTTTTTAATTTATAATTTTTTTATGTAATATATATATATATATACATGCGCGGGTATATTCGATCCGCCATGTTATCCGTCCTAATAGATATTTTTATTATTAAATAGGTTAGATTTGAGTTTTACAAAATCTGTTCTAAATTTAATTTTTTGTCATTTCTATTAATCGGGTTAATTTTTTTTTAAAATTTTAATTAAATATTGTTTATTATTTAATAATATAATTTTTTAATTTTATTATATTTTATAAATTAAAAATATAAATTAGTCGCACAACAGTAGTTAACAAAACAAATTCTTAATTGAATCGGAAATGATTGGATGAACATATATATATATATATATAAATTTTTACGCGATACACATTTAACTTTTGATGATAATTTAAATCTTAAATTGAATATTTTTCCAGTATACTGTTTATAAAAATTTCAATGATTAAAAGTATTGAGTACCAAGTGGGATATCCCATCAATGATTAAAAGTATTTTTCCAGTAATCCTTTGATTAAGGATCCAATTTATGGCCCAAATTAACTCATTCATGTCTCAACAATCCAGGTAAGAAACCATTTTGACAAGACCTGAGGACAAGCGTGTGTGTGTGTGTGTGTTTTTTTTTATAATGGGATAAATTTCTTATTCTTCTTTTTATCATAAATCTTTTTTTAATAACATACATAAGAATTTTTGTATTCTTTAATTTTTTTTATATTAAATGAGTACGGTTTATTGTTAAGTTAATAATACAATAATTATAGTTATTTTGTTTATTAAACGAATTTAAATTTATAATTTCAATTTTTTTAAATAATTTTAATATCAATGAACAAAATATAATTATATATTTTATTAGTATCTTGAACTAATTACCATCCAATAGTATGAAATTGATTTTCCTTTTTTTTTTTTTTTTATCACACAATTAGATATTTACTTTTAGCCATTTATTTAATTAACTCGATAAAATCCGATGAAATTATAACACTTTTTGATATTAAGATATTTCAAGTTTCAATTTCAGATAAATTTATTAAAAAAATAAATAAAATAAAAGACAAAAACAAGGTAAGGGCCACATTGATACGGATGTTTAATAACTTGCAAGAAAAACAAAAAGATAGAGATAGAGTTATAAATTAAGAATTTCACTCTCAATTTGCTTTGATTGAAGTCCATTACATGGATAAATTAATGGGAACAACAATGCAACATCCAACAAAACAGAACTTCATTATTTGTTTATTTTATTTGAACTTCAATTATGTTCTAAATTTGAAACACCATCCTTTGATTAATTGAAGTTTCACCTAAAATGGGTAGCAAAAGAGAATGAACACATGAAGATTATGGGCGTTTTGGCACGAATTTTCTAGCCCAAACATGCTTACCATTAATGGTGAATTTTGCTTTGTCCATCCCATTAAGAATCACCTGAATAAAGTTTCCTGCGCGAAACACAATTCTAGCATACAAAGATTGCTCACAAGATTCCACCTGTTGCATGAGAAGAGACTCGATACAATCCCCATAACTCCTAGTAAAGAATTCCCTCAGTTCCCTTTCTTTGACAGGATAGCCCTTAGAGAAGGTGACAAACAGTGTCCTATTTTCTGGGGGTATCGCTGTTTCTAATGGGTTCTCAGGCACCACTATATGATCATTATTAGGACCAAATAATTGATTATAATTAGAGGATATTTGGCAAGGATGTGGCATTTTCTGGCTCTCTATTAAGCTTTGATTAGCATTTCTTTCAATGGCCTGGTGCATTATATCATATAGTGCTTTAATGCATACTTCATTAACAATCCTTGCCAGCCCTTGTATTGCACTAAGCCTATTGTCATGGAAATATTTTAGAGAAATTTCTTTCTCCATTACACTCTGCATGAGAGGGATATCGCTATTTTCGCTAGTGAATTGGTCGTTGTTTATGCAGCTGAGGCAGATTACTGCCTCATCTGCTATTTCATTTATCAGGAGGCAAGGTAAAGATAGGATTTTCTTTACCACATTGCTAGAACCCATTCGTTCTAACAATAACCATAACGCCATTATCTGTATGCACTCCACAGGATCCCTCCATAGATTGATCACAAGAATGCTATAAAGCTCTCGATCAATCGAATGAAATACCTTGAAATGCTCCAGTGAAACGGATGAAGATGAAGAAGAAGCCATCGTGCAACTGTTTGTATAGACCAACAAAACCCTGCCAACATAACACAAATGTCGAACTTTTACCATATAAAGGAACCAAAAAAGAAAAAGAAGCAGGTCGTATGCACGATTCAGCTTTGACTCTTAGCTGCATTATTTTCACGACTGCAAAATAATAAATTCAAACTCCAACTAAAGTTTAATTAACTGAAAAGAAAATGATATGCTATAACTTTTTCCAAGATAGCAATCAAAAAATCAATATATTTTGAAATCATTTTTGAAATTATAAATTAAATCCCAATCATAACCTAATTAGTCAAAAGAAAGTGAAAAAACTATCATGGACCCTTAGAACAATAACCTAAAGGGTCTTTGTAGATCACCTTGTGAATGACCACTATAGCAAAATCAGGGGGGCAGAGAAAAAAAGAAAAGAAAAGAGACATGCAATGGACACAACAAGCAAAAATGAGACCTAGAAAGTGACCATTTTCAGATAGGACTATTTCTACATGTCAGGACTCCTCTTACCTATCAAAAACACAAGAAGCTCCCTGTTCATGCTTTTATCATTCAGTAGAAGCCAATTTATAAGCAGCAGCGGTAGAGGACCAAGCAGAAACTAAGGTAGAATCATAAAGTTATTTCTATGAATGAATTGGGTTGTATTATCATAACTTCGTTGGATAGCCTTTCTTTCTTTTTTTTTTTTTTTAAAAAAAGAAAAAAAAAAAAAGAAATTTGAGAATGAAATTTTTGTATGGTAAGACAAAATAATTATTAATTAATTGATTGTATAGTCTTTTTATACAGCAACCAAAGTTGGTTTTGCCTCTTTCAGGGTATCCAATATCTGGCTCTGAGAAAAATCTTACAAATGTCCAATAAGACTAAAGGTTCAGTAATTACTTGCTAACTGAAGCTTCTCGATAATGACAAACAGGCTTATCTGTTTACAGTTTACATTCTCTATTTTATTGTGTTTTTCATGTAATATGATTTTTTTTTTTTTTTTTTGTCCTACATATTTTTTTTAAGTGTTAAATAATATAATATATAAAAAAAATATGAAATATGAAATAAAATATATAATAAAATAAAAAATTCAGATTAATCTACTAATTATTACTTTTAAAATATTTAACAACTCAATTGTGAAATTTGGATTTTAGAATCAAATAATAAGTTTTGTTGAAAATGAATTTTGGAAAAATAAGTTCTTATTAGGAGTTTGATAAAAAACCCAATTTAGAGACCAAAAGTTATTATTTAATATCAAACCAAATACTCAAGTCACTTAAAAATACTGTAAACTATAATATTTTTAAGTTGCTAATACATTTAATTTAAATTTTCAAATTGAGTATTCAAATTTCTTTTCTATTCATTTTGAATTCCCTTTTTTGCCTGCTTTATGAACAAATAATTTTTTTTTTTCATAAAAAGAAGAGCTAGAGCAAAATTTCAGAGAAAATAAAGTTAGGGGCTAGCTAGTTAATAATTAGTGGTTACTATATGTATATTCCAACACTAGTAATGAATCTATAAAGTTTTAATGATCCTATGAAATGACTCAATTTATCTAATCTAATAAAATTTTAAAAATTCATTAACTATTTTGAATCAATTTATATAATATATTTAAATGAAATTTATTGACATTATCCTATTGATCAAATATATTTAATTTACCAACATTATCCGATCGATTAAATATAATTAATTTATAGACATTATCCGATCGATCAAATATATTTAATTTTTAAATAAATATAGGTAATTTTTAATGTTTCACTTATTTATATTAAATTTGGAATCCTCATAAATAAATATCCGTCAAATTGATTATTTATAATGATCGATGTCAATCATATTAATTATTATAATTCGTTAAATGATGTTATTTAATTTTTTATTAATATCTAAGATATATTATAATTAAATAAAATTTGAGATGATAAAAAATAATTTTATATTTAAATTATCGAATGTAATGTAGAAATGCAGCAGTAAAGTTAATTTGCTATTAAATTTTTAAATTTTGTGGACTAAAGCATAGTCAAATTTAAAATGTAGGAAGCAAATTACCTTAGGACCAAAGTAACTAATTTTGAAACAGGAAAATATATTCAAATAACTAACGTGTTTCTTGTGCTTAGCGAGGAGGAGATTCTCAATATGAATCATAGCTGCTAAAATTGAATCAAATCAATCGTTTTATTGGAAAATTAAAAATTGAATTAAAAATTAGTTCGGTCAATTTTTAAAAACTCGTCTCCCAAAAATTGATTAAAAAACTGATAAATTGGAAGGTTATTCGGTCGAATTTAATTAATTTTTTCGGTTTGAAAGGGTTATATTTTTTTTTTAATTTTTGATCAAAATAATAAATGTCAAATTATATTTATTTTCATCATATATGTAATAAATGTCAAATTATATATATATGTATACTGGATTTTTTTCAAATTTAACTGATTCAATTTCGATCGAACATTTAATCTTTTGATCTTCTGTCTTCACTGATTTTTTAACCGGTCTGATTTCCAAAACATTTATATGGATAAACCAATAACAAATGATGAGATTAAACAAGCTCTGTTTGATATGGACCCTCTGAAGTCTCCTCATCCGAATGGTTTTCGTGCTGTGTTTTTTCGCATAATTTACACCCACCGTCGCTAAATTATAAGATGAATTTTAATATAATTATATACATAATTTTTTTTATTATTAAAGTTAATAAATAAATTAAAAAATTATGTAGCAATTTTCAAACAAAATTTATGTCGAATTTGCTGATGTTGCCGACAAAAAACCCAATAAGACACTGACTCACCAAAAAAGTATCACATAAAAAATATTATATTTACCTAACTCATAGTCACTAAATTATAGATCAAATTATATTATGGTCACATATATATTTTTTAATTATTATTGTCACTAAAAAAATTTGATAATTTTATTATAATTTTCAAATCAATTTCCAATGTCTTAAGGATACTGATTAAGAATTATTATTTCAAATAAAATATAGTTATAAAATAATTTTATTAAAAAAATATAAATAAATTGGATTAGAAAAAAGAAAAGATTTTGATAGAATTGTATTTCATTATAATCGTTGCCATCTTAAATAATATGTCAGCTTATTTATTTTTCACTTATTTATTTTATTTTTAAATTTATTTATTTAATATTTTTTAAATTTTCAATATTTAAAGATAATCATTAAAAAAATCATTAACAAAATTGAAATTTTTTTTTAATTAAAAATTTAAAATTCATTTTAATTTTATTAAATAATATCTCCATTGTTTATAAGTAATAAAAAATCACATGTAAAAATCTTATATTTAGAAGAAAGAAATAATGAGGAAAGAAATAGAAAATAATCAATATATCAGTCTCATTAGACAAATACATCATAACTCATAAATTTTATTCCTATTTAATTCTAGAAAAAATAATGAAACATGAATTTTTTTTTATATTTTTGACATTTAATTTATAATAAATTAATAATAATTTAATTTTATAAAATTGATTAATATTACAATTGTGAATTCTATTTTTTTTTTTAATATTAAAAGGATGAGATAAATATGAATATATTATTCATGTGAATATATATTTCATTATTAGATTACATTTTAGTATGTTATAAATTTTAATTTTAATTAAAAGATAAATTGATTAATTTTTCATATTTGAATTTTCAAATTATCTTCAAACTACTAGTTATATTGATCTGAAAATTATAATAGAATTGTCAAGTTTATTTATTGATTATAATAATGAAAAAAATAAGTATATTATCATACTAAAATTTGGTCCATAATTCAATAATCATGTGATAGACTGATGTAATATTTTTTTAGTGAGTCAGCATTTATTTGGGTTTCTTACCAGCTAAATTAGTAAATTCAACCGAAATTTCGTATGAAAATTATAATAAAATTTTTTAATTTATTTAGTGACTTTAAAATAATAATAAAAATTATATATATGACAATATTAAAATACATTCTATAATTCAGTGACTATGATTACAAATTATCCATGTTTTTTCAAAAGCAGTGGGACAGAGTTGGCAGGTGTGTGTGTGACAGTCAAAAGTGTGTGGATATGGAAGTAAATTAGAAGATGAAATGAACAAAACTATTTTAAGTGCTGATTCCTAAAGTGGAGAAGCCTAGTTTGATATCTCAGTCAGTATTTGTAATGTGATCTACAAGATCGTTCTAAAGACAATTGCGAATCGTCTGACACCGATTTTATGTAAAATCATTGGAGACAATCAAGCTAGTTTTGTTCCATCGAGGCAAATAAGTGATACTGTGGTCATAGCTCAAGAAATTATTCATGCAATGAAAAGGAAGCGAACCGGTAAAGGGCTCATGACAATCAAAATGGATTTAGAGAAAGCTTATGATTACTTGAGTTGGAATTTTATCTAAAGAAACGTTGAAACTTGTATGGATTCCAAAGAAATTGTTGGATGTAATAATGCATTGTCTAACAACTGTTTCTATGCTGGTTGTTTGGAATGACTGTAACGCGAAGGAGTTTCATCCATCTAGAGGATTAGCCAAGGCCATCATTTATCCCCTAATATCTTTGTTATGTGTGTTGAAAGTAAGGTGGAAAATAGAAAATTAATTTTGAGTGAGATGAAAATTAAAATTTTTTATATAATAAAAATTTTAAAGAAATTAATTTTGGATGGATTAAAATTAAAAGTGACATTAATTTAATTTGATCGATTTGAAAAATTGTTATCAAATTAAATTAATATTTTTAATTTGAAAAATTTTCAAATCAAACTAAATTACTATTATAGTCAAACCGTCAGTTTGATTTGATTTAAATATTTTTGGTTTATCAGTTTTAAATAAAAAAAATTTATTTATAAATCATCATTATTTTATTATAAATTTAAAGAAAAATACCGATAAAATATCAGTAATAAAAATTTTTAAAAATAATTCAATATTGTATAGCTCAAAACTTGTCTATTCCATTAATTAGCATACTCAAAATTTGTATTTTTTTTTTTAAGAATTAAACTTTTTTTTTAATTAATTTCATGAATGATTTTTTTTTAAATTCTAAATTAATAGTAGGTTTAAAAAATATGTGATTGTATGTAAAATAAAATCAAATATATTTAATTAAAATAATAGTAATATATATATATATATATATATATATATATATATATATATATATATATA
>CANXYC010285426.1:0-16069 GCA_948193065.1 Aleurites moluccanus | reverse complement strand
ATGTACTGTAACAGGGGGTGCAGCTGCTATGGTATGCCTATTTTGCATTGTCATATGTATGAATTGATATAATTGAAAACTATTATATGAATTGTGATGTATAAAGTTGATATATAAGTTGACATAAGTATGAGTTGATATGAGTTGTGTATTGGAAGTTGACCTGGAAGTTGATATTGTTTTAGAAGTGCTTTTCTCTGTTTTTAACTTGGGGTAAATGTTAAGATTACAGAGGAGACTCTGTCCGATTTTCTGTAAAATTTAAGAGTAAGAAAAAAAACATTTCATAAAAATGGTTAAGTGAAATGAAAGCATGTAACTTGGGTTCTTCGTGGTACTGATTGTATGAACTATTCTCGTACCCTAGGACCATCACAGCCCTATAGTGTGGGATGTGACACTAATAATTTACTTAAATTCTAAGTATCAAGATATTAACTCTAAGCATGGATCACCTAATTGATTCTATTAAATCCCTTAGAATAGAAGAATTAGTTCATAATTGAATTAAAAACTATAAATACATTAAACACATCAATTATATTCATTCTAGCAATGATCATGTTCAAATAAATATAATCAAATAAAATAAAAAATTTAAGAGAATTGGAAATCTTATTCAAAAATAGATCATCTTCCAAAATGAAGCTCACAACCACGGTGCTCCACATTACAATGGAAATTGAAAGAAAATAAAAATGGAGAAGAGAAGTGCTTTTAGGAATTGAACCCTGGAGCCCTTCTGTTACAAAAGACGAAAAACACTAAAACCCTAAACTAGTTTTTGTGAAACTTGTTCACTGCGTCGTGCCAAATCTCTCCTATTGCCTACTTTCCAACCTCTCAACTCAACTCCTTCTTTCTATGTAATCTTCTCCTATTTAAATAACAATTTGAATCCCCTTATTTGCTCCCCAAATCAAGCTTCATAGTCATCAATTTAATTACCATCAACCTTGCTATATCCATCTAATTAGTCGAATCTGTTTAAAATTTTAATTTTAATTTTCTCATAACGCACCGTCTTGCACTAGAAGGTCTTGGCCAAAGTGAGCTTGAGGGGGCTTCAAGGGCTTGGAAAAGCAGCCATGGGCTTGGGGCATTTAAAGGAGAAGCTCCACAGCCAAGGAAGTTTTCCATAGCCGTGAGGCCCTTCAAGTAAATCCCACAGTCATGGATTTCATCTATGGCCGTGGGGCTTATTTGAAACAATAGCCTACAGCCATGGATTGGAGCTTCTCATTAATTGGCTTCATATCCATGGAGCTCAATTTGGGCGTGATTTTCTATTAGTTTTGGGCTTTTGTCCATACTCATTTTTCTTGTTTTCAGTTTTTAATAAAAATACCTACAAAATAGACTTAAATACACAAAATTTTAGGCAGACTATTAAAATTACTAACTAATAATAATAAAAATATAAATAATAATGTTAAAATAAATAAGATAAATGCAGGTAAAAATATGACGAATAGAATAGGCCCGAAAATTCAAGGCAAGGTCGTAGGGCCCTTGCTAGGATCGTGAAGATTTGACTTGCACAAACCTGTCGGCTTTGCTTTATACGGGCCTGTCGGTCTTTCCCTCAAGCCCACAGGCTAATCCCTTTCTTGGGTCTCCAAATATGGTCCAAACCCTTTTAAACTATCCAAATGATTTCTTCTCTCTTCTAAGACCAAAAAATAATGAAACACTAATCCAAGTCCTTAGTTGCTAGTCATAGAAGCTTGGTAATCTCCTTGGTCTATTTTTCTATGTAAAAGTTAATTTATTCAAACATAGTTAAATCAAACTCCTTTTCTCTAAATATTGTTTTAGAAAGAAATTCCATTTAGTGTTTTGATATCCAATGTCTGTTTCGGCTTAAATTCAAGTGTGAAAAAAATTTTGTGTCTATTAGGAGTGTTCATGGTTCGATTTAATTGATTTAGAGCAAATATTTTTAATCAAACTAATAAAATCAGTTTTTAAATATTTTAACTCTTAACCAAAAACTAAGTAATAATAATAATAATTTGTATTCAATTTGGATAGTCGTAATAATCGGTTTAATAAAAATAATAAATAAATAAAATTAAAAATTAAAAAAATCATAAAATTTAACAAATATTAAAATAAAATCACGTTAACAATCAACCTTATTAATATTATAAAAAGAAACCTATGTACTTGAAATTTCATATTATTATAATAATAAAATTAAAATAAAATATCTCTAAAACAATCAATAATGATCAAAATAATAATATAAAAATTTGTCAAAATATAAAAATTCATATTAAATTGTAACTTTTAAAGAATAAAAGAGAAATTTGAAAGTCATTAATAGATGAACAGTCAATTTAAATAAATTAAAAAACTATTAATTGAAGTATTTGAAAAAAAAAACTCCATTGACTCCCCAACTCTTCAATTAATATTATTTTAAAAAATAATTTAAAGAATATTATAGTATATATCTAAAAAAGACATAATTTTATCAAATTATTGGTTCGATTCAGTTTAATTGAATTTTTATTTTTTAAACCTTAACCAAATTAAAAATTCAGTTTATAAAAATTTTAAAACCATAATTAACCATGAAACAAATCGTAGGTTTTTTTTTTATTATTATTGAATTAGATTGATTTAATTTGCTCAATTTAGTTAAGTTTTGTGCAGCTCTAGTGTCTAGGGGCGGATTTTCTATAGAATCTTTAGGCCAAAAATATTGTTTTGAAAATTAGACCAAGCTAACTAGTTCGATTAAAAAAATCGAGAATTGAATAGTTGGCCAGTCTGATCCACTCTCAAATAATCGTCCCCCAAAATTTAATATCAAATCCGTTGACCCAGCCGAATAATTGGCCAACCAGATGATTCGGACCGATTTTCCAGGTTTAAAGGATCAAGACTCAAGAAGCTTTTTTTTATTTTTTGAGTATTTTTCGGTTCAAAACGACGCGATTCGGTTAACCAAAATAACACCGTCTAGGGATGATTTAAGTGATGGGCTGGCTTTTTTTCCCTATTGACCAAGCCCAAGGTACCACAACGTCCATTTCCTTTGTTAAAACCACTTCACACACACACACACACACACACACACACACACATATATATGTTGTTTATTTATCCTTCGCCTGTGGGATTGCTCCTGCTGGGAGAAACAATCTACTCAAATGGTAAATTTCCGACAACTGGGACGCGAGCTTCATTTCTTTTTATTTTTGTTTTAGTTTGTGATTATATAAAATATAAGTTAATTTTTTTATTTAGAAATAGAAATAATTTATTTAATTATTTAAATAATTTAATTTAAATTTTTAATTATTCTTACTAATTAATTTAAATTTAATTTTTTATAAATTTTTAGAAATCATTTTCTAAATCAAATATTAAAAAATAAATAATTTTTTATGATTTAAATAATCTTATCTTTATTGCATATATATATATATATATATATATATATATATATATATATTATAAAATAAGAATATTAAAATTAATAAAAATTCAGGTCATTGTAATACTAATAAAAATATATTTCTAATTAAATTCAATTTAAAATTTAAAATTTAATGAATTAATTAAATCGAAATATTTTTTATTTAGTTAAATTAAATTAATTAAATTTGATTTATTTATTAAAATTAATTTAGCTATTTAATTAGATTTATTAATGAAAATTTATTGTAAATAATAAATGTTTAATTATATAGTTATTTTATTATTTAATTTTAATTATATATACATTATATTATTTTGAATATATAGATAATACGTGTGAAATTATATAGCAAATTTATATTTTTTAATTATATAATATTAATTTAATTATTTTTTATTTCAGTACAATTTGATCGGTTCGATTTCGATTAAATTTCTAACTATCTAACCTTTTAATATTTTATTTTTATTGATTTTTTAATCGGAATGAGAACATCGACTAAGAAAATTGTGATTTAAAGTTTTTTTAAATAGTAATTAATTTGTGTCTGTTATTATTTTTTTAATTAATTTGTGTCTGTTATTATTTTTTAAATATCCCAGGTGCTTTTGCGACAAGTCGAACAAACCATAAAATGTTGAACCTCATTCTTCTAGCTAGTATTTGAATTAATACATTTTAATTTAATCATGTATTTAAATAGTAGTCATGCATTTAAATAGTGCATACATGCATTGATTTGTGTGTATATATAAATGTATAATTATAATTAGTACTTATATAATTATAATTAGTACTAAATTAAATTAATAAGAATGATGTATATTTATGTGATAATAATATTTACATTTAGAAATATTGTGATTTGTGTATGAAATGATCATGCTACAATGATTTCTTATAATTCAATTTAATTTATTCATCTAATTAAAAGATTATTTTAATCTATTTATTATGTAATTATATAAATATCGATGTCTAAAATTTAAATATATCACTTCAATAATTTTTATAATTATTTCAAATTAATTATATCAATTTATTTTAATTTATATATTTAATTTAAACATAATTATAATTTATTCATTCTGTAAATATTCTAACTCTAATATTCCAAATTCAATATTTTCATAATATTTACTCTAAAAATATTTCAAATAATTTATAATAAATTTTAGAATAATTAGAGAAATTTATTTACTTTCAGCTACTGAAAAAAAAGCTAAATTTTCTTTATTTGTATCTAGATTCTAATTATTGATGGTGATAAAATTGGGTACTGTTAGAAAT
This sequence comes from Aleurites moluccanus, assembly GCA_948193065.1. NCBI lineage: Eukaryota > Viridiplantae > Streptophyta > Magnoliopsida > Malpighiales > Euphorbiaceae > Aleurites > Aleurites moluccanus. Next base: position 11,346 of record CANXYC010285426.1, on the reverse strand, counting down.
TTTGGACTGAGAGGAGTCCAATGAAATCGATCTCGCTGAAAATGGATGTTAAAAATGGCCAAAATCTCGTTGAAAATTTGCAAACTTTTTGTTTTCTGATCTCCCTTTGCAGCAAACCTCAAGTAACAATTAAAAGTATCAAATAAAAGTTGAAATCAAGATGAAATTATAGAAAGTAAAATCAATAAATTTGGAGTTGAAATGAGAAAGATGAAATTATAGAAAGTAAAATCAATAAATTTGGAGTTGAAAAGAGAAAGTTACGTCCACTTGAAATTTTTTATCAATATGATCGCCGAATCTATTTTAGATAAAAATAACTCGTTACCTTAAGATGGAAATCAAGTAAACCTAACATCTGTGTACTCTCCTCATGGTGATCTACAATACGGTATAAGAGATGTAAATCACGTCCCTCAAGGTCGGCCATAATCAACAGCCAAACTTCTTCCTTTCTACTTCTTCTTCTTCTTTCCCTTCACTCTTTTCCTTTTTCGTATCAACAGATTTAAAATCTGCTAGCTATGCAGCCATCTTGAGACTGCTATGTGGTAGTCTTGAGTTGGTTGCTCTTCTTTTTTTATTAAAAGAAATTCATAAAATATTTATTTTATATTTAAAAATTATAAATAAATATTCAATAATTATTATAAAATTGACTTTATTTTAATATATTAAAATTTAAAAATTAATTTCTATTCAGTTTAATAAAAATTATTTAAATATAAATTTAATTTTTCAAATTTTCTTAAAAATTAATATAATCAAATAATATTAAATTTAAAAATCTGAAAAATATTCCTTAAAATATTTCTTCCTTTAAAAATTTAATTTAATTAATTAATTAAATTAATAATTAAATAATACAATAATATAATAATATATAAACTTCTAAAAATTAAATTCAAGCCTTATAATATTTTCTATAAACATCATTATTTAATATTTGTAACTTTAGATATATTTAAATGAATAATGAAAATTCTTTGAATTTTAATTTAAAATAATATAAACCTATAAAATATTTTATATTCATTATTTTAATTAAATATTTTTAAAATAATTATTATTTTTCAATAAAATATAATTTTAAAAATAATTAAAAATTCAAAGTGTTAGATGTAAGATTTATATAAATGAAATTATATTATATTGAATACACTAAATAATTAATTGATAAAAAAAAATTTTCAATTGATTTAAATTTTAGGTAAAAAAATATTTTTTTTAAAAGAAAAGATATTTTTGAAAGAATTTATTTTTCAAGGGTATTGAAATTTTGCTTTTCTTTTTATTATTTCTAAAAACTTACCTTGAAATTTTGGGCAGTTGGCCCAATCTAATAAAACCCCAAACCGCAGCAAGCAGCAGATAAAGCGAAGAGGAAACCAAAAAACTCTCATTGCAGAAGAGAAAAGATGAATACAGATATCACTGCATCGGCGAAACCAGAGTACCCTGTTATAGATCGCAATCCCCCATTCACTAAGGTTGTCGGTAACTTCAACTTTCTCGATTACTGCCGTTTCTCCACCATCACTGGTGTCTCTGTCACTGTCGGCTACCTCTCTGGTCCTTTTCCACTCTCTCTCCCTCTGTTTTTTTATACATTTAGAAATGTTTCTGATTCTTAATTTTTGAAACGAAATAGGGATTAAGCCGGGTCTAAAGGGACCGTCGATGGTGACTGGAGGATTGATTGGGCTGATGGGAGGTTTTATGTATGCTTATCAAAACTCGGCGGGTCGGCTCATGGGGTTTTTCCCTAACGAGGGTGAGGTTGCTCATTACCAGAAACGTGGACTAAACAGTTAGGGTTTTTCTTGTTCTTTTTGTTGAATGATTTTCGAAGAAAAAATAAATCAAGATCTCTCTCTTTGGTTTCTGTAATGATGATGGTAATAATTGGATTTTTTTAAGCATGTTGCCATTTTGAAACTCAACCTTGCTCAATTTGGTAGTCAGTTTGATTCTGGACCTATATTAGGTGCTTAATTTTATTCTGCTTTTCAGTTTCTTGTCTTGATTTAGATTTTATTTTTGTGTGTTTAGTCCAACTTTTTGGGGCTTTTTGTTGAGCTATTACATTACATCATTTAGGAATTTGTTAGGGAGATTTATGGTGGGTTTTGCTTAATTTTGTTGATAAATTCAGGCTAATATGTTTGATTATCCACCCTGTCATCTAATTGTTTGAGAGATTTTTTAATGTGTTTAGGAACCGAAAATGTATATTGATTTAAAGATGAGGATAATTTTTGAGTTGCAACTATTTTAAAATTTTCACGTTATTGATTGCAAATGCTCCAGAAGCTTGAACAGATATATGTGGTAGGAGTTAAAACTAGGGTTAGGTGTAAGCTGACATGGAGAGAAGTGCTGAATAAGGATCTAGAGACCTAGACTTTCATGAAACTATAGCTCTAAATTGGGTGGAATGAAGAAAATGCATCCGCATAACTGGCCCCAATTAGGGATTAACGATTAGTTGAGTTCAGTATTGATTGCATGAAGGATGAAGCATTCTAGATTTGATACAATCAATTGGGGGTATCACTTGTTATGAATGTAATCTAATGGTACGAGTAGCATACTGCATTAAGCATATCAATCCTGGTGATAGAAGAATTGATTAGATATTTGGTGGTGTGAACTCTGAGAGGAAAAATATGCTAAAATTGCAACTGTTTTATCAAGCAGGGTCATGATCTCTTCTCTTTTCTAGATTAGAAGAGCTAGCATAATTAACCTTGAGTTATTTGTTTACACTAATCTCTGAGGGTTTAGGGCCCTTGATGCATGCATTTATCTGGTATGCTGCACCTGTTACTTGTGGCTATTGGTTATTGAAGGACATTATCATTAGCGAAGACATCCATTTTATTTATCTTAATTTATTTGTACTGGCAGTAATGCTGTCTTTCTATCAAGGGACAAAAAAAATATATATTTGATTCTTATTTTTGAAGGTATAGGTTTAGCCAATGGTGCTTGCTGACAATTGAATTAATTGGTATGCTATTGCATTCCATTTCCTTGTCTAAATAATTTAAGCTCATTTGCTTTTTGTTGCATCTTAGGGCTAGCAATGTACCGGTTAGAAGAGTAGACCATATTAAGTTAGATGTTAGGAAGAGAGGTAGAGGTAGACCTGTACTAACTTGGGGGAGAGTGATTAAGGATGACTTAGTTGTTCTAAATATTTCTGCAGACTTAGCCCATGAGCACTTGGAATGGAAAAAAAGAATCCATTATAGCCGATCCCAACTAATTTGGGACTAAAGCTTAGTTGAGTTGAGTTGCTTTTTGTTGCATCCCATTTTTATGTATGTTTCTCTATCACTTCTTTGCATGAGATGTCATGCTTGCTATCTGTCTAACGAACATTAGAGGATTTATTTGGTATATGTTTAGTTATTCTGTGGACATACTACTCTATTTTAAGTGCTTGAATGAATGGATATGTAAAACTTGCCAGGGATAATTAATTAAGTTCTTTAATTTACCCTAATGTACTTGTGTCAGATGAGGATACTTGAACATAGGCACAACAATTTGATGCCTCAAATTAGTGAAAAATCTAAGGGTCTATTTAGGTAGCTAGTCATCATTTATCCAAATAGATCTAAGGGAATTCTAAAAATAGACAAGTTTGGAGCTAGTCATTTACCCAGATATCCTATATTGTTGCTTTCAAGCTTTCAAGCTTGTAGGTTAAATAGTGTTGCTGCCCTACAAATGTTTTTCTCTAATAAATAATAACAAACATGTTTTACTACAAATAGATTTTAGTGTCAGCACCCTCCTAAGGACAATAATTTCCTGCAAACCAGGCAGCAGGAAATTGCAGGATTTATTGTCCCTGATTTATTTAGTTAGTTGAACTCCAAAGTTTCTAGTTGCCATCTCAAATCTTTGAAATTGATCTTAATATCATGGATTGAGAGTCAATTTATTATTATTTTTTAATTGTGTTATATTATTATTTGTTGGAGAAAATTTAAATTTTCATTCACTACACTGCACCAAATCCCTCAAGCCCTTTTGGCTTCAAGAGGGGGTTTTCCTGACAGCATGAGATACACTTTCCGTTTCTTGCTGTGAAACCCTCTTTTTAGCCCAAGGGTTGGGCATCCTTTTCATGCCATGGGAAGGAGAGAGCACCAAGCATGAAATTAATTTTTGAAAAAAGTTTCCTCCAAACTGATTTTTGAGCAATTTTCCTTTTTTTTTTTTTTAAGTTAAGAGTTTAATGGAGAAGACTGAAACTGCAAGTTTGATTTGGGCTACAAAAAATGATAAGAATAACAATAATGTGAATAGAAATGCTTGATTAGATATTTATTTCATAACTTTTGGATTGGCAATTTGAGTGAATTTGTGGTTTGTTGTTGATCCTATATGTTGAATTTGTGATTTACAAAACAAATTTATGGCCTTGCTAACCTGTGTGATCTTTGTTTTCTTTAAATGTTGAACTGCTTGCATCTGTGAATTATCCCAAATCACTGTGATTCATTGGGTTGGGATAATTGTAGTAGTTGAGGTTGCATGCTCTTGAATTGATAATGATATGATATTTTTGAGTAATCAATCTTGATTTGTTTTTGAACCTGAAATTTGAAAGGGTCGTAAATCATCGAAGTATTGTTTGATTTTTCCAGCTGGTGTCAGTGTTTTAGCTTGGAATGTTCTTTTTCATTGGAATTCCAGTCCATTTAGAAAATATGTAAACATGAACTTGCTTCTATGCTTGATGAATGTCTGTGGAAAAGAGGGGGCTATCTTTATGGATTTTCTTCTTCTTGGGATAAATTGATCTAACAGGCCTCATGTGATGCTGTGATTGAATTCTGGGTAGGGGATCTGGAAATATAGATTTTTTGTTTGAGCTGGATTTTACTCTCTGGTATCCCAAAATCTGTTTATCTTTAATCGATTTTTTCTTTACCTATTTTTGAAACTTTTATTTTGTTAGTTTTGTTTTGAGTTTAAATCTTCGAGCCTCTAAATTTGTTTTTGACTTGTGAGTGACCATTGGAGTGATTAAAAGGGGATGCTTCTGTAATTAATTTGCTTACTTGTATTTGGATGGAGCTTACTGGTGGTATTTGAATCTACCTTGATAGAATCTGAATATCATGATGAATGGATTTTGCTTGTGGGTATATATATATATATATTCATATTCTGCTTGTAGATGAGTGAATTTTGAATGGTGAAATTAAGTTCTAAGATATCAAATTGAAGAGCCGGAAAAGCTAAAATCATATTATTCTTATTGAAAATCAGCATTTTAATTTTGGAATTCTTTATTACACACATGTTACTTTGTTGGAAATCTGAGCCTGTCTGGGTTGGAAACTCTAGTTTCAAGTTAATATACTCTTAAGCAAATTCAATGCTTAAATGAATCCTGAAATTAGGAATTTTATTTGGTTGATAATTTTGCTCCCAAAAGGGCAAATGTATGTCTAGACTTCATCTCACTTTTGAGTTTCTTTTAACTATCTTTCACGATATGAGTAGTTCAATGGTTAGCAAATTTTAAATGTCAAGTGGTTTTGGCTGTTTGAATTCTGAGAGAGTGTCTACCTGTTGCTTAATGTTACTCTAATGCTGATTAGACATTTGATAGGCTATCTTTAGGAGTTGAGGGGATATAATATCATCATTGGATAGTTTTAGGTTATTGTTATGCCCTTTACCATTTCTTGGCCTTTAACCACTTTCATGATGAGGTCAAATCCATATTCAAAGGAAAGAAAGAGAAGTTATCCTTACGAGTTCTGATGTTTTATAGCATTTTAACTTTTGAGTCCTTTTTTTTTTGTTTCAGAAAAAGTATCAAACTAATAAGTTTTAGTGGTAAAAAATAGAATATAATTTTTAACAGTATTAGGGTTTTAATTTGTTCACTCTTTCATTTAGCTCCACTTTGTTCACTTTCCATCACCCAAATCAACATTGTGTACAATATTTAACCCCTTCAAATCCAAGATCTCCACCATGGTTCTAGTTTATCATTAATTAAGTTTCATCTGTCAAAACTATTTTTTTTTAGTACATAAATATCAAAGTTATTACCAACAAATGTTAAGTATAATTCGTCAATTCATCCATGACGAAAGCAAAAGCAAAAGTAAAGGGATTATAGGCAAAAATTAATTAAAAAAAAAATTTAAGAATATTTTTGTAGTGTAAATCTTAACCACATCTTCTTATTAACCTATTATAAGTTAACTCTAAGCCCAATGAATTTTGCATTAGGGGATATATTAAAAATATAAATTATTTTTAAACTCTTAACTTGTAAATTTGATTTTTTTTTTTTCACATTTTACTTCAATTGAAATTTGAACTCAAAATATTTCAATTTTAAAAATAATTTCAATATTACTGAACTAAAAACTCATTAATTATTTATAAATTTTAAATTGGGTGATTGATGATGCATGACATTTTCACAATATAACTATATAAATCAATAATTAAATTAATATAACTTTGGTCAAAATAAATTTTAAAAATATATAATCCAATACATATTTATAAGCAAACCAACTTAAAAAAAATAATAATAAGGTTAATACAGAATTATCTATATTCAAAGAAGGCAACATATTAGTTAATTAAAATTTTAGATTATAAATAAATTGCTTATCTTATCAAACCGATAACTCATATTTGTTAACAATGACGATGCCAAAAAATTAAATTTATGTAAGCTAAGAATTAATTTTATGTAAAAAGTTTGTCTTGATTAAATCAAGTTAAATTTTTCTATAAGCTAATGAAATTTTTTATTATTATTAGGGTGGTTCAGATTTATCTGTGATTGTATATAACTCCGTACATATTAATTAATCTAATAAAATATTTTTTAAATTTGTAAATGAATATTAAATATAAAATCTAATATTTATTAATTAAAATTAATGTTTTATTACATATTAGAAACACTAATTAATGTTTTCATTCATAAAATTAAAATTTTGCTTCATAAAGTGAGGGTATTTAAAAAATAAATTTTGAATTTTACTATTTCAATTTCAATTTCCTCTTAATTTTTAGTGTAAAATTTAAAAATATTGTCATTAAATTTAAAAGTAATGTGTAAAGAAAGTAATGATGGTTCCTTCCTACTTCAAATATTCGTTTGTAAATCATGATTCATGCCAAGTTTTATAAAACATGATTTTCATTTAGCATTAAAAAAACATGCAACAAGTAAATAATTTTTTTTTTTTTTTTTCAAGTCATTTTAAACTGGTTATGGGGCAGTGGGCCATTACTTACTAGTTCTTGTTTTTATCATGCAAGAGTGAGTCGGTTAGCTATTCATTATTCTTTTTTCCTGTGGTCAAGCCTAATGAATGATTTGAAAACTCAAGAATACCTTACTTCAAGTTGCCCTACTATTTTTCTTTGAAAACTCAAGAATACCTTACTTCAAGTCACCCAAGAAGTTGCCCTACTATTTTACTTCAATTTCTTTTTCTTTTTCTTGTTCTTTCCTTTTCTCTTATTGGGTAAAAAGAAGCAAAAAAAATTGACATCACCCCACCAGGTTTTGTTTTTGAAGCTTTTCAAGTCTTCATGACACAAACTAAAAATATTAAAGAGGAGAGTGATGCTTGATTGGAGACAATATATTACACTGATTTTTCTTTTTTTCTTTTTTTTTTATATATATGGGACCATTCATGATTAATTATAAAAAAAAATTATTAAATTTATCTTAAAATATACTTTAATTTTCACTATATCAAAATTATTATTTTTTAATTTATAAGAAGTTAAATGTGTCAAACAATATTATTAGAGGTACAAAATATAGTAATTATCTTCTTTACTTTCATTAAATAAATACAAACGCACGTCAGTCAAAAAAAAATTCCAACATTATACTCCTCACTGAATAATTGAATTAAGTTAATATTCAAAATTAAACTCGGACTTAATTGAGTTTTGATTTTTAAATACAAGCTTAGTTGTTAAGTAAAATATTCAAATTAAATTTGATTTGACTTAATTATAATAATTAAATTTATTTATTAATATTAAAATAAAATTTAATGAATTGGTATTATTATTATTTGAATATTATATATAATATAAAATAAACATAAGATTTATAAAATTTTAAATATTTAATTGAAGAATTTGAATTGACTTATTAATTGAGTTACTTAAATTAGATCTCAATTATTAAAATATTTTGTGAGTTAAATTTAAGTAAAATATAATAATAATAACTTGACTCATTTATATTTATTGTGAGAGATCAATTAAAATATATTTGCTTGGCCAAAGTTAAATAATTTTAATAAAATTAATTAAAATATAATTAAAAAAAATTAATTATTATTTCTCCTTATAAAATAATTTATTACACTAAATATTTCTAATTTTTTAAAAATATATTAACTTCATCCTTAATCAATATCTCATTATATTAATATCCCTTTCGTCTAATTTTATTGATAGCCAATTCTAAAATAGTCAATAATAACAATAAAAAAATAAAAATATATTTATCATTTATTTTTAATTAATTATATGTTATTTTTATTTTAAAAAAATATTATAAAAAAATAAAAAGACGTAATGTATTAAATTATTTTATAATAAAAAATAATAATTAATCCTTAAAAAAAAAAAAAAAGTTAAGTGCGATGAAAAAATATAATTATTTATATATATATATTTAAATTATCAAGTTGTCTTAGCTAAATATGTAAAGGACACGCATAAAAAAAAGTAAAACTTTATTTATTTAGTAGACGAAGACAAAGATAAATAAATAAATAAAATAAAAAGCTGATTTCCAGCGAAGAGCTGTGATCTGATCTGCCCCGACATGACGCAGTGCATGAATCACTTAGGTCCTATGTTAGTGACGCACATTTTCTTTTGTAATAATAATTATTAAATATTTTATTTATTTGTTTTTACAGATTCATTGTCTGCCATGTGATTGCTGATATGGAATTAAATTTTTATAATCTTATTCTTAGGTTTTTTTTTTTTTTTTTTTTTAAATAATATTCTTAGGTGGTGTTCCCATGCCAATACCCAATACTATGTTTTTCCCCATATTTTATTATATTTCTATGTGCATAACACACACTACTATTTTATAACATGAAATGAAGATTTTGATGTACCTTATAAAGATGCATATAGTTGTCCAATACACCATATTTTTGACTTTGTTATAATTTTATATTCATCATGACATTTTTTTTAGTCAAATGATATGTTTGCTAAGATTATCATAATTTTTTTTAGGCCATTGAAGATTAATCAAATTACTAAGACTAAGGTTTTAGGATTAAGAAATTTCATGTTTAAATTCCACTTTCGTAATATTCATGTTGGGTTTGTTTAAATTTATTTTCAACTTAAATTGTATTGTGTAATCTGTTGAGATTTGTAATGATATATGTAAAGTATGTAAGCAAGGATGAAGGTACATTCAAAAGAAGGGGGACAATTTTTTTATTTAATTTTAATTTATTCTTTAAAAAAATATAATTTGACCTTCTTACACTACAAAAAAAAAAAGTGTGCATTACCGATGGAAAGATTGTGGATTTATTTATTGTCTATTTTTTGCAGTCATGTATCAACAGTATATTTACCGACAGACTCCAATGGTCGAGAAATATGGCAAGATTATTTCACACTCAAAGTTATCAACAAAGTAGCGATCGTTACCGACAAATTTCAAGTGCAAAATTTTCACACTTCTATTTAGTTGTTAACAGAATGCCAACGGATTGTAAGTGTCATGTGGACTTAAATTCCCTCGGTAATCCGTCAGGAAATTTCTAATATATTCAAAACTTGAACGGCCAGAAACTCTTTCGCTCTTCCTTTCCTTCTTCTCGCCGACTCTGCATTTGGATCGTCCACCTTCTTTTAGGTTCAGGTAATTTGTCAGTGCTTTTTTTTTTCTTTTTCTTTGTGGTATTTGTTTTCTTTTTTTTTTTTTTTGTTTTGTTATTTTGAAATTATTTAAATTAGTAATAGAAAATAAAATATAACTAAAATATTTAAATAGTCAATAAAAAATAAAATTGCAAGGAAAAATGTATAAACTTTGGTGTTATTTTTGAATTAATTTTAGTATTAGTGTTGTGTTTATTTTGATGTTAATTTTTTTATTATTTTTGTTTATTTAATTTATTGAAATTAAATAATGTTGTATAATTATTGTGTATAATGTTTAGTGTTGTATTTATTTTCTTGTATAATTGTTGAATAAATTATGTTATTTATGATGTTTATTATTATATAATATTTGAGGTTTAATATTATTGTATATTTATGATGTTGAAATTGATATATTAATTGAAATTGAATTATAGTATATTACTAATTAATCAAAAATTATTTAAATAAAATTAATCTTAAGAAATAACTAAATATTCCAAAATAAATCATAACCAATAAATAAGAATCTAAAACAAACTTAACAAATTAATTTTATTAAAAAAATTGAGGCAAATAACTGCATGATATGTTGGAGTGATGACAGTGATTTGAAGTCATGCAAGTTATATGACTATCCTATATAAAAATGGGGTGTTAGTAAGTATAAAAACGAAGTTTCGGTGAAGAAAATGTATTATTTTCTTCTTACACCAAGGTTGCAGAGATTGTATGTTTCTAAAACTATGACAAAGCATATATGATGGTATGCTGAGCATGAATCCGATGATGGTATGATGTAACATTGCTCATATGCAGAAATATTTCAATAATATTAATCCAAATTTTGCTTCTAAAATTAACAATGTCCGTTTGGGTTTGTGCACTGATGATTTTCAACCATTTGCTCATTCAGAACAACAGTATTCATCTTGAAAATTATAGTCATGCCCTATAATTTGCCCTTTGGATGTGTATGAATGAGGAATTTCTATTTCTTTCAGTTATTGTTCACATACCAAATAATCCTAGACAAAAGTTGGATATATTCTTATAGTCTTTGATTGTAGAATTAAAAGATTTGTGGGAAAATGGTATCCAAAAGTATAATGTTTCAAACCAAATAGAATTTTCTGATGCGAGTGGCTCTTATGTGGACTGTCAGTGATTTTTCAGCTTATAGCATGTTGTCTGGATGGTGCATGTAATATCTGCCATTTTTGAAGTGTCATTATCAATTTTATTTTGTTTGGAGAATTTTAAAATTTTAATGAGAAGTTTGAAAATTTCAGAAATTTTGCTTTGACTGCAACAGGATTCAGTGTTGGCCATTACTTGCTCTTAAAGACATATTTGGGTAAAGTGTAAAATATGAAAGTTGTTAATTTATGTTTTAACTATAATTCT
>CANXYC010285421.1:0-22526 GCA_948193065.1 Aleurites moluccanus | reverse complement strand
CAGCATTTTCATAATTAATTGGGTTATATTTGATTGTTGCATATCATTTAGGTTGTCATTTGGGTTCTACGCGGTACTGGTCGCTTATGCATCACCCGTACCCTAGGACCGTCACGACTTCCGAGATAGGTCGTGACAGGTCATGATACTTAAGTTTTGTTTTAGCCCATAGTTGAAAAAGACATATTTTAATTACTTAATTAGTGAGTTTTGAGCCTCTTTTATGTTGACTTAAAGCCCAAAATGAATTTAGGTTTTATTTTTTATCTTATTTAGAAACTTATCCTTATCTAGGAAGCTTGCTCTAGTTTAGGAAGTTTATTCTTAATAAGGAAACTTAAATTAGGGTTTTCATATAGCTAAGTCACTATAAATACTTAGCTAAACTCATATAATCTTAATTTCAAATTTTGATTAATATAAATTTTGTGAGAAATTCTCTCAATTTTGGTTCTTGCTAGAATCATTAGAATTTATCAAAGCTAATCTCTTTGTAGCGTTCATCAATTATACCAAATTTCTCTAGCACAGGTTGCTATTGGATCAAGATTTCTTGTTTCAAATCTGATTTGACTTTCCAAGGGGTTGCTTACCAAGCATAAAGGTGTTGGGTCTCAGAGCAAGTCAATTGAGGTTTGCATCAATAAAAGGTGTAGGTAAGTGAAATGGAGCTGAATGAAAAACATATTTTGATTCATTAGACAAATTACTCTGAGAATCCGTAGATGCAAAAGGAAAAATAGACTCATGAAATTCTACATCTATAAAGGAGAAACTGGTATGAGTATCCAAATCATAAAGTTTGTAACCTTTAATATTGGATGAATACCCTATGAAGACATATTTTCTGGATCTAAATTCAAACTTCTTTCTATGAGGGGAACAGTTGACATCAATGGTAAGACAACCAAAAGACTTAACGATGAATATATGATAACTTTTCTAAGAAAAGAACTTCAAAGGGGGTTTTATCATGTAAAATTGATGTTGGGGTCCTATTGATAATATAGATTGTTGTAAGAACAACATCTTCCCAAAATTTGATAGGCATGGAAGAATGGAAAAGTAATGAATTGGCTATATTGAGAATATGTTGATAATTTCTTTTAGCTACTCCATTTTGTTGTGGAGTCTATGGAAAGATAATTTAATGTATAATTCATTTAGAATTATATAAAGAGGGTAAAGAAATTTCAGTCCATTATCTATTCTTATGATTTTAATGTTGATCTTAAACTAATTGAAATTGAATTGATATAATTGAGAAAGAATATGAGACATCTCTTATTCATGTTTCATGAGAAAAGCTCACACACGATTTGGATAATCATCTATTATAGTTAAAAAATTGTGATTACCATATTAATCTTGTTGTGAATATGGACCCTAAATTTCAAAGTGAACAAGATCAAAAGGAGCAAATATATTATTCACATGTACCGGAAAGGATAATCTTCTCTATTTTATTTTGGGACAGGTATAATATAGTGCAAAACCTTTATTTATTACACCAACAATGAAAGTAGTAATTTTATTGAATGGTATGTGTCCTAACCTATGATGCCAGGTATCAATTGATACTATACAGACAAAACTTATTGACAGAAGGCTGTTTTGGAAGAATTTTAGTTATGAGAATGAAAGTTATGTTGCAAGTCATAAAATCCATCTTTCAACTCTACCAATCCAATCTTCATCCATGATGAGACGACCTAGTGAAACAGTAATTAAATAAAAGTATGAGACAGCTGAGTATTGAGAAGTAATTTGCTTACAGACAAAAGATTGAATCTGAATGAAGAAACTAATAAAATGTTGTAATGATATTGTGAGAGAATTTGCAATTTTATCTATTCAAAAATTATAATATATTGATTTAGTGGATTAGGGACCACAAACATAGATCTATTGAGATATTGAGCCACATAAAATTTATTTGTATTATTTTTCTCATTTCTTTTCTCTGCTTTATAATTTTGATTTTCCTAACATCTCTAATTCCTTCCCTCTCAATTTTTTTTTCTTTCTCTGTTACTCTTTTTAATCACTTTCTTTTATTTATTTTTAGCTACCAACACTTCTTGTTATGATTCATGGATGTGAATCGTAACAGAAGAATTTATTTCTTGAACTATAAAGTTGGAAGAGTATGTGTGTTGTGTAGAAGATCTTTTTATTTTATTTTAGTGTTCTTGAAGGTATTTGTAAATGGTGGGCATGTGGGGTATTGTGTCTTGCAAATGTGAACAAGTTTATTATGGGTACCTATTGGGTTGTCCTTGTCTTTGGACCCCTTCTTTAACTTTTAGCATACACAACTACTTTTGAGGATGGTTTTTCTGTTTACACTTTGGCTCGGTTCACGCTACCTTGATTAGTTGTCTCGTTGTTTAATTCAATCCTTATTTCTTTTGTTGCTACGGTAAGCAACCATATATGCCAAATTGCCAATTAGGTTCGGTTGGATTGAGCTAGTTAGGGCATAATTTGAATCAAATTTTCGATAAATTTAAGTTGAGTCATTTTAGATTTTTTGAAAATATAAATTATTTAATTTTAAATTTAAACGGTCTAAAGTATTTAGTGGATTAAAAAATATAAATAAATTTCTGAAAATTTATTGTTTTAGACTAAGTTAGATAGAATAAAGTTATTATTAATATTATTTTTAATTAATTTAAAATTTATGGAAAAAATTCATATATTTTACATAAATTTAAATATGATTTTAAATTCAAATCTTTCAAGTGAAGTTCAAATAAGTGGCGCATATTCAATCTCACCATTCAACTTTCATACATTAAAATCTTAAAATATTACATGAAAATATAGGGTTAATTATTAGAATTACTCAATACATTCAGTTTTTTTATTTTTTAAAAATACATTAACTCTTTCTTAACGAATAACTTGTTATACTAATAATTCATTTCATCTAATTTTGCCTTTAGTTAAGCTTAAAATGGTCAATAAGAACAGTAAAAAGATAAAAATGTGATTGCCCTTTATTTTAAATTAATTATATTCTATTTAAAAAAAAAATATTTGTTAGGGTTAAAAAAATTATTTTCATATTTTTTAACAAATTTAAAAATAAAAAATAAACAAAAATATTTTTTAAAAAATATTTTTTATTTTTTATTTGTTATTTTTTATTTTTTATTTTAAAAAAATAATTTAAGAAGAAATTAAATTATTTCTTCTTAAATTTTTTAATAAAAATAAAAAATTTATTTTCATATTTTTGATAAATTTAAAAATAAAAATTAAAAATATTTTTTAAAATATATTTTTTATTTTTTATTTTCAAATTTTTATTTTTTAAAAAATAAAATAAAAAATACTTTTATTTATTTTTATTTTCAAATTTGTTAAAAAATATGAAAATGTATTTTTTAACCCTAAAAATATTTTTAAATAAAAAAATAAAATATAATTAATAAAAAATAAATGACAAAAGTATTTATATCCTTTTACTACACTTCTTGACATTTTTTAGTTGATTAACAAAAAAAATTGAATGAAAAAATTTAATAATGTGTTGTGACATTTGTTAGGGAGGAGTTAATGTATTTTTAAAAAATTAGGAAGGACTTAATATATTATATTATTCTATAAAAAAAATAATAATTTATTCAAAAATATATTAGAAGATATGATATAAAGGATTATTAATCTCTTAACTTCATTTATAATTTTTTTTAATATAAATAAAAATTAATTGATGTTAAATGTTTACATTCATTACCCTCAAATGTCCATTTTTCTTAATTAAATAGTTTTATATTTATTATTATTATGTTTCCTTTAAAACTCTCAAATAAAATTAAGTTAAATATCAATAAAAAAATAAATTGGGGGATTAAAAAAATAACAATAATAAGGGTATTTAGAGGTAAATAACTTCATTTTCAAATCGTGCAAGGATGCTAATGATTCATTGATTTTTGAATGAGCTTTTTCAATTGAACTAATTTTAAGAAAAAAATTTATTTACACTAAATGTAGGATATTATCTCATATATTCAATCAATAAATAATAAAATAATTTAATTAATATGATTCTTTTATATTTTTTTCTCAATGAAAATACAATAATATTTTTATTTGCTTTATGTATTTTATTTTATTAAATTGGTATATATATTCAGTGTAGATAAATATTTTTTTTAAATTTTAATTAATTAGACTTTAATGACTAATTAATTATAATAGAACACTTAATAATAATAAATGAAATTCAAAATACTTGCTTGATTATTCTATATATATAATGAAGTAATTAGATGATTTAATTACTTAATTAACCACTTCTAATTTCATTGAGAAATAATTAGTAATACTTCAAAATTTTGTCGGTGGAAAAGTACAGGCAAGTCGTGTACAAATGGTACAGAAGTATATGGATCATCCAATGCCATTTATGCCTAAAATGAAACAAAACACATGACATTGTCTCCAGTTTTCTGAGACATAAATTAACCCAGAGGATATTGATATTCAATTGAGCATTAATGTTGTCCAAAATTGTGAACCAGTAACTTTGAAATATACTAACATATAATAGTAATAAACTAATAAGCCATAATAGGTTGCTGGATTCTCCATTTGTCACACCAAGGGATAACAAGATAATAAGAGATTAGTTATACAAACATCAATAACATATATAACAAGTTTGAATGGATTAAACTTATATTTATTAATTATTATTAAATGAAAATAAAACTTGTTTTATGGATTTTGTCTCAAATTCTTAGTTGAAAAAGAATTTGATTAATAATAAAGTTTTATATTTAAAGTAATATTCAGGTTGAATTTATATTTAAATTAGAAATCTATATATATGGGAGGAATTGGTTATATAAAAATAATGAGGTTGATAATTATAGAGATCGAAGTAAAGGTTTAGTGTTGAGGCAAAATAGCGTGGTATAATATAAAATATACGAGTATAATGTATTTATGAAAAATTGTTTCGTGAGTGTTTAATTAGTTAATGGTTTATTTATTAGTGAATTTTTATTTTGTGAAATATATTTATATAGAATCATGTCGAATTTTATATTTTTATTTATTATATTATTTATTATGTGACAATATATATATGATAAATCTACCAGCTATATAAAATTTGTGATTTCGTAAATCAACTTGCTCTAATCAACTCTTTTGCTACTTATTTCTATAGCAATGGTATATAATCCGATGGTTATTAATTAAAATATTGAAATTAAATTGATTGGAAGTCAAGATTGAATTAGGGCGATCATTATTACTAATTAGATTTATTTTTCATTTTATTGATTAGGATTTTAGAATTGAATTCATCTGAAGCCAAAAATTAAATTGCCACTAGTTGAGAAAAATCTTTTAAGTTTAATTCTTTAAGGATTTGTCTCCAACTTGTGTGGATGACATAGAAAGTTGAAAATTCAAAAAGAATTTCTTGTAAACCTTGTTAGGAAACCACAACCTTGAATTGGAAATTATATATGATGTCAGTGTAATTATTAGCATACGTCATTTTAATGAGTCCAATATGACTAAGCCCCGAGTTTAGATTAATTTCATTGCCAATGACTGTATGGACATTGAGTAGTTCAGACCAAAATGTATAACAATAAAGATAAATTCATGTTGACATTAAAAAATATCATTGTTTTTCCATATATTAAAAGAAAGAATGATGTGAATTGGTTATGATAAACAAATACATGAAAAATTATTATGTGGATTAATTCTTAATTAAAGAAAATTTTTAAAAATATGCATTCAAATGAAAAAAAATAAAATAAAATAAAACTGCTTGTTCTTCCATTGTCTTAACATGGAATATTGCTCAAAGCATGGTAGCCAAAGTCTTGATGAGATTAAATTGCCTAACTGTTGAGTTCTTTCCACCCCAAAGAGCCTTAGAAATGAACTTGCAAGTATGTTCAGATGGATGAAAATAATCTCAGAAAAAGTGAGTGTTTGGATTTGAACAAATCTTACATCCTTCCTTCCCACATTCACCAATCCTCTGAGAGGTCCATCCCCACAACACCCATTCATCACATCTGTGAAACCTGCATAACAGAAAATTTATTCATAAATTTCTCTTAAGGGGAAATTATTTTCATTATATGAATTATTTGGGTGAGCATTCGGTCAACTGAATTAAAATTATACATAATTGAATTGACATATTTGAATTATAATTTATTAAATTATAAATTAATGGCCATATTAAGAGATATATGCATCTATTTACAAACAAGACTAAATTATAAAAGAAAAATAAATTTGGTAATAGTAGAATGCAATATAATCTATGTACTAATATCCTCCTTCAAACTCCAAAGAGAAGAGTAGATATCAATTTGAGTTAACGTAATAAAATTTGAGTTTTAATGAGTTTATTAGAATCGAAATTTTGAGTATGTGCCTAGCTTTGTGGGTTGGAAACGTGAAACGGGTTGAGAAATTTTCAATTTTTTATGCATTTGATCTTGCTTATGCTTGCTGTGGGTGAATTTTTTCCGTCATTTTAGTGGATTAACTACTGGGTAGTGAACTAATGATAATTAGTGATGATAAAGCTTGTTGCTTTAAGTTTCTTAAGTTTCGACCTTTGTCATTTTGATTCTATCGGAAAAATGTTCAAGACTTGAGATACACTAGGTGCTAAAAACTCGAAATTTTCACTGGCTGAAACCTCCTGTTTGATTGATTGAATTTTCTGCCATGCTCGAGGAATTATTGTCAGCCTTCTTTATGGAACAAGATCTTCATTTATGTCTTGATGCTCAGTTAAAAAATTGTCATTTTGCAGAACCAAGGAAATCACCTGCACAACGTGCAACATATGAATATCTGAAAGGAAAGATTTTGGATGTGTTACCCGATTATAAGAAAGAAGCAGAGGACCATCTCTCAAAAGCAGCAAGCAAATGCAGATTGGTTGTTCTAGTAGTTTCACATACTGTTGTTTGGAAACTAACTATTTCATGCACCAGGTCAAGTTGAATCCATGTCTTGGAGACGCTTGGTTGTGCTTGGGTAACTGCATTTGGAAGAAGGGATATACATACATATATATACACAATTTGATATTTCATTTTCCTTTTTCAATTGTATTTAAAGCGTGCTGTGGTTCACTAGTTATATAGGCAAATAATGTTTTAGCTGTTACAGAATGCAAGTTCATGTTGCCTTAAGCTATTAGATGGTTGTTGTTATCTTTAATTGGGCAGAAGAAGCTATGCCTGTGCTATATGAACTTGAAATTGTGCTCTGCATGTCACGTAAGCAATAGATAAAGAAAGTAGCTGATAACATGATTAAAAAAAAAAAAACTTTTCACTAATATCAAATTTAGCCTGGAGTTATAGTTTAAACACTAACCAACTTGCATGTGTATTCTGATCATAAGCCAGTATGAAATACTTCAGATTTCTAGGCTATATGAAGTTTCAAATATTTGATGCTAGAATATGGAGTATAATGCAATGTTGCTTCAGGTAGTTGAGCAGAAATGCTGAATATTAAATTAAAGTTGGATATAAAAAGACAGTTTTCTTGTTACCCTTGCAAGTCAGATGCTGTAGTTTAGACTTTAACATTCATGTATCATTATGCCTATCAATAACTTTCCTTCTCGTTTAGGTGCTGAAAATCAGGCAAAACTTGTCGAGTAATGCATTCAACATGCCAATGATGCCATCTCTTTAGATGTGAAGGATGCGTATGTAAGATTCCACACCCCTAAATCAGTTTGATTCTTTTGAGTTTGATATTGATTCTTCCATTATTATATTTCAAACAGTAGAAGTTTGTACAACAATTTTTATACTTTCTTGTAAACTTTATTATAGTTTATTCTATGAGAAAAAATAAAAAAACAATTAAACATGCTAATATTTTTATTTTATTTTATTGTTCATTCAATAGTTTTCTCTGAATTTTATTAGGTGGATTTTTTTTTTTTTTTTTTAGATCTTAAAATTTAAGAGCACAATGAAATAAATAATTAAAATTAAAAAATATATATTTATTGATATGTTTAATTTGTTTGACATTTTTCTTTCTAAATTGTAAAAAATTATAAAAAATTGACATAAATTATAAAAAAAAATTATGAAAAATTAACGTAACTTATCACATAAATAAAGAGTAAATATCTGAAAGATTGATAATTAGAGAACAGATATCAAACAAAAGAAACCAAATGGAAATAGTTATTTTTTTTTTATTTTTTATATTGAATTGAAAAAAAAAAAAATTCTCAAACACTGAACTTATATATATTGAGATTAGTTGAGTATTTACTCGAACAATCAAATTAATGCAACTCACTCAAAGAATCTTTATTATATAAAGAATAACTCCATAAGGAGATACTAATAATTTTACCTCGTAAGATTAAAAAATTTGTATTTCAATGCAACTCCATTTGTCAGCTATTTCACTTATCTGCCTCTCAATTCATCAGTGAATCATTTCTCCAAAGAAACAAGTATTGTTGCGTAAACTCAATATATATAGCAAATTAACAATCTATTATGTTAAACTTTGAACAAGTATTCATGAATTCACATAAATGTTACAAAAAGATTACGCAAATGAACAGAGAGCTTCTAGCTGCTTATGATAATTATGCTGTGCAGATATCGTTGAATCCAATCTCTTCCACAAATGGCGGAAAAATGGAATAAAGAATACTACAAGACCAAACCACAACTTATCAAATTACATTGCCAAAAAGATAAATTATACAATCATTGCTTATAGTAGCCACTTTGATGGGGAGGAGGATATGGATTAGGAAGAGTGTAAGGAGGTCGAGGAAGGGATCCAGGTTGCTGTCCATGAGCATTATAGTATGGGCCCCGCCACCCTGGATAGGCAGGTTGGCCATATTCCTGACTTGTCGGTGGCTGTTGTTGAACCGGTGGAGGTGGGTAAGGAGTACCAGGAGCAGGAGGAATATGGTAAGGAGGTGGCTGCTGGGGAGTACTATATGGTGGAGGGTGGGCATATCCAGGCATAGTTGGCTGTTCCAGAGGCTGGTAGTAAGTTGCTTGAGGGCGAGGATGGGACATATTTTGAGGATCTGCTGGAGGTGGTGGACTTGATCTTGGAGTTTGATGGGCCTGGTTCACCGAAGGGTAGTTGTAAGAACCTGTGCTCTTACGGTCCTGAAAACTCAGTCCTGCAATTTGTCTCTGTACATCTTCAATCATTTCTCGGCACTGGATGCTTCTGGTCATCACAAAATCACTGCATTGCTGCTTGATATTGGTGATTGCATCCTGTCACAAAGAGATTTTCAAGCAAAATCCACCTTCAATTTGTAACTCAAATATGTTCTACTAGCGATATAGGAATTCAAAACTTAAAAATTACAACAATAAGCAAGAAATACAATATTTTACCTGAAGAGTAACATAGAACTTCAATCCTTCGTTGATGTTCTCCTTTATTTCTCGATACTTTGCTATAGCAGCCTGTATCTGCTTATAACACCTCTCACGAGAAGCTGAAACAAATTACAGAGGGAAAATTTATGTCAAGAGGTGTGTAGTAACGATAAGAAAATTAAAAATTAAAAACCGACCAATCCATCCAATCTGAACCGAAACATTGGTTTTGGAAGTGATATGGTTGGTTACAGTTCATAAAATTTTAAAAACTATTAACACGATTCAATTTTAAACAATCCGCCAAAACCGAACCAAACTGCATATATTATATATATTCTCTAAAATGATGTGACCTCAATTATATAAATACATATGTATCCTAATGATCAGCCTTAACCTCATCCACGGTTTTTGATAGTAATATTCAAATCTTAATTTACATTCTACCAATCTATTAATAGTATAATCATTTGTATCTTGCTTTAGAAAAGTAAATCAATTATTATTACTATTATTTTGTAAATTTTAAGTAAATGAAATTACTCAATAACAAAGAGAGCTTTGTTTTTTCCTCAGAAAATAGAATTTTTATTGTAAAATTTTTAAGTATAATTAAGAATTTTAAAAACTATTAACAATTTTATTATATTTAAGAAGTTAAATAATCGTACGTATTTTAAAATTCAAGTGCAAATAAAAAAAATAATGTATTAGAATTTTAAAACTAACAAACTGTCTAAACTGAACCAAACCACCCAAATCACAGATATACGATTTGGATGGTTTAATTACTTTAGTAGTTTGGTTTTGTTTGAATATTTTTCAAACCGCTATTATCAGTTTGGTTTGAAAATAACCATAAAACTGCCCAAAATGAACAGTGCTCACCCCATAAGCAGATGCAGACAGAGAGCATCGTCAAAACAAGAAATATTATTTCATGTTAAGCCAAACTGAGTACCTTTGATGACAAACATGCCATCACAAAATCTAGGGAGGGAAAATAAATCAAGTTATTATAAAAAGAACCTAGATTCTCATGTCATCGTAATTACTTGTAACCATAATATGAAAATTTTAATGGCAAAGCAAAAACAGACAGAGACAAAAAGAACCATCGTGTTCGAGAAACTACCAATAGTAAATTACTATCAATTTCCCAAATAATAGATTCATTGATAGATGTGAAGTGCTCAAATAAAACTGTCATGAAGGAATAGAAAACTAGCTTGAAGCCACATTCCAAAATATGAAAGACATATCTGAGATCAAAAAACAAAAGGGTTATTTGTGCGAGAGCATCTAACATGCCAGCTATCCTTTGTGTCAAAATTTATACATGTCCGAGAAAAGTTCCATGAAATTAATCCCACTTCACTTTGAATTTCCATAAAGTACTTATTTTGCTTGATCTCTGTTGCATAACTTGTCAAAATCAAGAGAAGCAATTGACCATAATGTCTCCCACTATGCCATGGACAAACTATTTAACAGTAAAATATTACAACCACATCTCTGAACCTGATGTTATTATTGATTTTAAATTTGTCATACAAAGATTTAGAGACACCAAAGCATCACATGTATTTACACCGAGCTTGCACACCCAAGTTTATATACCAAATCTTAGATGAAAAACAAGTAGACGACCAGATCATGAAACTCATATCATACCAACATGATGTTAGATTATGTAACTAGCTGATTGAACAAAACACATACTTGGATTAAGCATGCATGTCCAAGTTTATGCAACATAGATGAGAATCAGATAGAGTAGACTAACAGCAAATCATGAAACAGACGGTCATCACACAATGAAAATAAAATAAATTAACTATCTGAGCCGAATCCGGAGTTCGCGGCACTGAAACTCTTTGCATCTGATCAGGTTCTCTCATTCAAAGCCATCATAACTATATTTACCGAGTCAAATACTCCAAACTAATGATTATACGTACTGCTTGATAGTATTTCATATATGAAACAAAAACTCTGTTATCAATTACCATATACTGGTTGCACACTAAAGAGTTTGATAGTGACATAAAATGATAGGCTCCAAGTTCTACTCCATATCCAAACACACCTCATATAGTAAATATAGACCTTATGCATTTAACTGAAAGAGGAATTGATAAGTAGATCCAATGCATGCTTAATAAACATCTGCAAATAAAAAAACTCCTTGTGTTGAAACAAAAATAAAAACAATACCTACCTTTGTAATCTTCAAGATTGAAGACAGCAGAAAACTCCTCATTTTGGGCCTGTAGATGGACAATCCAAAAATTTTAGGAACAGAAACTCGGGAAGTGTTTTGATAACATGCTAACAATTTGAAAGAGAACTTCAATAAAGCAAACCTAACTTATTTGCAAGATCATTCGGTTCTGTAAATGTAAATGAAGTAGCTCATTGAATAAGGATTAATCAGAAACAGAATAGTATCAGTTAAACCCAGATTTATCCATGCTGATTATAATGGTGTCCAGTCAATATAAATTTAAAGCCTCATTTCTTTTTGTTGACTGGTTGGACTACAAAACGCAGCCAGCCCTTACAAGCTATACATAGTTGTTTTCTCAGTTCAAAATAATAACATAATTCTAACAACAATGCCCAAAAGAAAACACAGTAATAGTGAGTGTCAAATTACGGATATATGCAGATAAAAAAATATCAAGCTAAATTATTATAACACACTTAATATTTGTTATAGTAAACACTTCAGTACCTACTGTTTCAAAATTAGTACTTTTAGTCCCTAAACTAAATTTAATGAAAAGTGCAAAATTTTGAGAGACTAAACAGTTCTATAATATAATAAGGATTAAAGTACCTTATATTTTAAAACTTTAGGGATAAAACTGTCGTATAAACAAAAATATCAAGAACAATTTCATAATTTTATAAATAAGGACTAAAGTGTTGGTTATTAGAAAACCTGAGAGGCTAAAATATTAATTTTGAAACAGTAGGGACTCAGCGGGTGTTACAGTAATTTAGACAGAATATAAACAGCATCAATATAACAAAAATCAAATATTGTTTGATACAGCACATTTTCTAGTTAATTATTAAGTTTTTTTTTTTTTAACAGGCAGCTCGTATTCCATGCAATAAGAGCATCACAAAAGATTAAGCAGATATCCAAATGAAAATCGAAAAGAAAGAAACAGACCTGAATTTGCAACAACAATTGTTCTTGTGCCAAAATATTCTGGGAAATGTCTTCACAGATCTTATCATATTTGGCTATCTCTTTCCTAAAAAGATCTTCATAGGAGCCAGTGGATGTCATCAACTTTGGTAATATGTCATCCTGAAACCATATAGGGATGAGCTAAACATCAAAAGAAGAGAACACAGCACAATAAAATACCAATAATAAAGGAAGCTTTGGCTAAAATATTTATGGCATGATGCGATCATCTACATCCACCATAATAAAAGCATGAATCAGAGAGCAATCAACAACAGCATGTGAGTCATGACAAGAAAATGTTGAAGTACGATAAAATGGTAAAAAGCTTTTATTATAGCATATCAACCCAAAAACAAATCACCAGTTGGTAACACAACATAAATGAGCCTCATTTGCATGCTGCTTCACTGAGAGAATCCCAAGAAATTTTACAATCTAGAAGCTGTACATAGCATCTCCAGTGACATGCAAGAAACAGTGATTCCTTATTCGATACGTATCTATGCGTATTATTCTAGGTTGCCATAGAGCCAGCCAACGTGTATTTAATGACATGTTGCAATAGACAAGAATCTATACAGTCCAATAGAGTGAGGTTCATGCAGCCTCATGTCAAACATCATCTGATTTTAGGAAATTCTTTTAAAAAGGAAAGAAAAGTCTATGGGAAAAACGTTTGGCATGCAGCATACGAACTACCAAATAACAGTATGAGTAGACACTTGTGCACACCTTCCTTTTCATCTCCTTGAGCATGTCTTCAAGACCCGCCCGTTGTGCACCAAGAATCTCCAATTGCCTCTGCATAGTTCCACAGGCAAAGATTGTCACTTGTACATAAAAGTAGTTCATATCAGAAGTAACTCCAGAAATAGAATTCCAAAGACCAGATTAACTTACTTTGCCAAAAAAAAGTGAAAATTCAACCTTTCAATTTCCCTTGATCAAAATATTTTTATGATATAAATATTACAGTTTTTGTATTAAGGCTGAGTTTAGTTGAGCATTCATATATTACAGTTTTTGTCACATCCTTCTCTCCTATCTGTATCACATCTCACATTTTACTAATCTGATGAATAAGATTTCAGCTCACATAACAAAATACCGCGAATTTTATTGTTCCACTTGCTATTTACAGCAGTTCTGCTAATTCACAAGCAAACATACTTACTCTTTGGTGTCGATATTTTTTTCTCAACAATGAATCAGAAAATAGGTCAGATCTGCCTTTGACACCAATTTTATGGTATGGCTTGGGGGAAGGATTGGAATACAAAATTAACTTTGAACTGAAATCTGAAGTTTGAAGTCATAAATTTTAATCTATTTTTTCTGTGCTTTTTTTTTTAATTTTGAGATATATACTAACTGTGACAAGATCACTCGTCTTTACCAAAACTTTATATTGTCATAAACAGGGATTATCAAGTTAGTCCCGAAAAACTAATAATTTTTCCTGGAATTCAAAGATAGCCTAATTTGTGCCGTACAAAGAAGAAGACCATGAATGACAAACTATTTAAAAAAAGAAAACAGAGCTCGAGTGACATGATGCAGGCACTGAAGCATCAGTATTTTTTTTTTCCCTCCTTTATGTTTCCTTTCATTTTCCCCCTTGTTTGGAGAACAGTTCACGGGGAAATTAAGTTTTAAAAAAATATATGTATAAAATCATATACAAGCAAACATTTAAAAAAAAAAAACAAAGTTTAGCATCGAAAGAAGAATATACCAAGCTCTGTTTCAGGGACCCCACTATAGCATCTTCATTGGCATCCAAAGACATTATTGGCCTAGCCAGAGTTGGAAGAGCAGATTCTATCTGATAACAGCAAAAGGCACATGAAATTACTTCACAGTATACACGTATTAACCCAATAGAGTAGACTATTTTGTATCTTCCTTAACAGAAGATAATAATAGTCAATAAATGCTTCGAGCATTTTTAATCCCACAAATGGTGCTTGTTTGTTCACTGATCCATGTCTCACATAGATCACAACATGAATATAAAGATTGGCACAAAATGTCATGTGAATTGGTCAGCTCAGAGGAAAACTACTAAATTATGATTCCTCTATGATATGCATGAAAAACAATGCAAATTGTTTGAAAGACGTACCGGTCGGCGATCAAGGATCGACATGAGTGCCGAATGATCCCTCACTGAACGCTCAATTTTGCCATCACTATCTGCAGCTTGCTTTAAATTAGCCGCAAATCTATTTAACCTATCCTGCAAGTTCTTTGTCAAAGTGGTAGACTGAGGTCTAGTCCACCGTGTACCAAATTGGCTTCTAAACTGAGTATCTTCTGTTGCTTCTTTCTGCAAAAGCTCCTCAGTCTGGACCAGCAATTCTTGGTTCACCCTTCTCAAATCTCTAAGTTGCTGTAATTCAGCTTCCAAACCAGCTGGACCCCCACTAATCTGAACTGCTTCCACGTCTTCTTTAAGATCTGCTGGAAGTGTAAAATTTCCTTCCAAAGCAAGAATTGAATCTGGAAGGTCCATTTCCTTAAGCCTCACTCGAGCAAGCTCACTTCCTTGCTGTAATTTCTCAGCTTGTGTCCTGATGATGTCATCAACCATCTCAGTATACCTTGACAGAGCTTTAGCACTACTGTCAGGAACAAGACTTGCAAACATCTTTTCCTTACTTGCATCTAGTACCTCATTCATTGACAGTGGCTTCACCATGGAAAATGCTGGAAGAGGAGGTAAGGAACTTGGAGGAGGAACCCTCATCAGGTAAACCCTATCATTTTCCTTCACAGCCCTCTCCAGATTGCGATTGATATTGGATTCAAGCTTGCTAATTGCATCCAGAAGCTGTGCTGCAGCTCCCTTTGAGTTTTTCTTTGCCTCAGTTAAGGCACTAACCCCACTTCTCAACCGTGAAATTTCTTCTGCAACTTCTTCTTTCTCATGCAGCTCTAGACTATACCGAAAACAAGCTTCAGCATAGAATAGTACTGCCTTCAACTGTACATGAGCAATCCAAGGCTTGTCAAAGTGATCCTTCAAAGGTGCAACATTCAGTGCTGCTAAAGCTTCCTCATAGTATAGGCCAGCCTGAATCATTCACATCCAAAAGCAATTCAAAACAACCACATTCAAATCAACAGGCCAAAATGCCAAAAAAAAAAATCTGCATTTCAAAGCTCAAACAAATCTTCAATTTTCAAATAATTACGATTCACAATATCTTTGACTGGTAAATACATAACACAGATGATTCACATGGATGCTAAGTCAGCTAATTTTACAAACTTGTAGGCAACTAAGGGAAAGCACGAGTTTTTGCCATGACTTTTTCTGTTGGAACACTACCCAATATGCAGCTTTTAAAGCTATTATGTGATGCAACAATAGCACAATGGCATCAATGACATATTGCTAAGCGACCCATATTAATTACAAATTTACAAAATTCAGGACACAACAACAGTTATCCTATAGGCTGTGCCCATAACACATCCATTCCCATTCTTAATGTAGTCGTATGATCTAATCACTTCAACCCCAATACTAACAACTAATGTATCATATATGAACATTGAAAGCACATTGTAGTTGTTCCAATAACTTTTGCAGTTCTTGGGAGACAACACATTAATCAGAGCTTATGAGTACAATACTCCAGTAAAAATGACACGAAGAAACCACTTGTTCCACAACCCATTCTCACAATTCAGCTAAATTTACCACTTCTAAACAAGTCACAATTCTCATGATCTATCCATTAATAGCATCAGAAGATCCATCGAGAAATTATAAAATCTAAATTTTACATTTCCACCATCATTATCCACAACCAAACCAACAGTCAATTTATCAAACACAAATAAATAAATAACAAAATAAGCCACACCAACCTGCCTCGCAATCTTAGCACAAACACCTGGAGTACTCGCTTTAGCAATAGTATTCTCAAACACACATTCCTGCGCTTGAGCCAGCATCAATCTCTCCAACATCCCAGCACACTCTACCGACACATCCACGGTGGTACTAGACCCCATCGACGCCTTAGTCGCCGCATTATCTCTCAGATAAGCAAACGCCCCTGCAGCTGAGATAAACGCATGACTAGCCTGCCGTCTCCCTTCTACAGTAGCGCGATCAAAGGAAAGCCCAATCTGACTATACACAGCCCCCAAATTGAAAAGCACAGCGGCCTTTTCCAAATGGATATTCTGCTGAGAAGCCTTCTGCTTCTGCTTAAACGTGTCGTACCATACAAAGGTAACCGAATTAATGTCATCTTCATCTGGGGAGATAGGGAAACGAGTCTCGACCAAGCAAAGGGCTTTGAAGTAATTTTGAAGAAGGTCACGGCGAGAAGTCGGAGAAGGGTCGGATTGGCGTTCAAGCTCAGAACGGTACTGTTTTAGAGTCTGGAGATCGTCTTCCAGGTTCTGAGCTTCGCGTTCAGAGTAGAAAATGGAGATGTAGTTGCGGAGTGGTCGGTATAAGTCAAGAGAAGTGGTTTTCTTCTCGTAGATTGCTAACATGATATTTGTAGTGGCCGCGGCGGAGGATTGGGCGGCCATCGGTGAAGAAAATTGGATCGGATTTTGGATTGCGAAATTTGAAATTTTCAGTGTGTAGACGAGAAATTTATTGGAAGTTCGAATAATTTGTGTTTTTGTTGATTGACTCTGACAATTTCCATTGATTTTTTTTTTTTTCTCCTCCCTTTCTTTCTTTATTTCTTTTACTTCCTAGCAAAGGAATTGTACCAAAAACCAAACATAAATGTTTACGAAATTTTTACTGTTTGCTTAATTGTTGTTTTTTTGTTTTTTTTGGTTAATATTCTTAGTTTTTTTAACATATAATTATATTTAAAATCTGTTTATATAATTAATTAAAAATATTTTTTCTAGTTCCTATCCGCAATTAGGTAGATCCATGTGTACCTACCATGAAATACACCTAAATGAGTTCACATCATTTACTAAAACCATGGTTAACTAAAATTACCAATTGAAATGCAAATCACCTTGGAGATATTTTGTGGAGTGATTATTAAATATGCAATTTATTTTGTGGAGTGATTATTAAATATGCAATTTAAGTAAAAATGCAATTATCATACCGCGTATTGTTATATACAATTCATAGCTTGTTTATGAAATTGTCGATTGAAAAGATATTTCGTCATAATTAAAATTTTTAAATTAGTTAATCAAATAACAGAATTTTTTTCAATTGATTGGCAATCAATAATAAGAAGTGTTTAGTCGATCAACTAAATACTCCTTTAATATTGATATTTATCTTCTAAAAATCACTTTTTCAATGAATTTATTATGCACTTTTCCCGATATATTTATAGAGTCTATTAAATTAAGAGAATGAATGATTTTTATAGATTTTTTTAAGTGAATAACTTTTACAAAGTCTTATAGATTTTTAATAACTTTAGTAAAAATCATGGATTTATGAATGATTTTTACATATTTTTATTTTGTAAATATAAATAAATTTTTATAAACTTATATATAATTTGATTGATTTGTAATAATTAGCTTGATATTTACAGAAAATCAAGATTTGTTATTTAGGTTCATATTAATGATAAATTGTTATTCCTAATAATAATATTGTCAATGTAAACCTAAGTCTAGTATTTGAGTCTTAACAATATTTTTATTTTAGAAAATTAATTTGTATTTCTTTCGAAAAAAAATTTTATATAGTATTAATTGCATGATTATATTTATCACTAAATGAAAAAATAGAAAATAATATATTATAAGAAATATTATGATATGTTCTAAAAATATAATATGACAGTCATAGGATATGGGACCCGCCTACACGACCAACACCGATAAAACCTTTGTTATAAACTCATTAATCACCTGTTATCATATTTCATCTCCATCTCAATTTCAACACATAATTTTCATATCTCAATCCATTATCAAATATTTAATTATATAATCCATAATATATTAATTATTTTACATTATTTATCTACATATTATACAGATAATCTATTAACTAATCTAATTTAATCATGGAGCTACTATAAGATTACAAAAAAAAAAAAAAAATGTTTAGAATATTTACATAGCAAAAAGGGAATACTCTAAAGAAAGAAAAAAACTTCAGGAACCATTATTGTCTACTTCTGATATGAAAATGTTAAACAACTAAAAGGTAAGTATTACTACTCAGTGAATTATAAATATATCATCATGCATAAAGGTTAGGTAAGGAACAAGTAATCCACTAAATGTTCACAAAAAGGATTATTAGGTAACAAGTGAATAATAAGTGAAAATTGGGTCATATAAATCATAGAATAGACATTTAATGAATGGAAAACAAAACATAACAGATATAAGGTCTCGTACTCGTATAAATCTCATTAGTTACATTCTCAGTAGTTTAAACTCGTATAATGACATAAAGTTGATTTATATTTTATGATTAGGATTTAATCATTCCTAACTAGAGTTAATAATTTAATCAATATGAACATTGACGATAGTTCTCACTCACTACCTCATCGGAAGGTAGTTCTATCATGTCATTGGATATTCAATATAACAATGGCTACGAATACAATTAGGCTCAAGTTCAATATCAATATAATATGAAAAATCATATCAAATCAATTAATGATCAATATACAAATTTGATAAGAATAGGCATATTAACTATATTGCTATCTCAACCAATTAGGAAATTTCATTTAAAATGATATTAATTTCAAATGACTAGGTTAGGTTTATGTTCAATAAAATGTCAATGTATCAAATGGCAACAAACTCAAGGTTAAATATTTGGTGGATTAAAATTTGGGTTCGTTGAAACATTTTAACAAACATATGGTGTGCAACAATTCAATAACAATTGGGTATGGTTTTAGGGTAGTTTAATCAAAGCCAAATCATCATACATTAAGTACTCCATTCAAGGAACATCATAGGCATTCAAATCTAATTCAAAAACCAAAGAAAACAAAGTATAATTTGGTTGAAAAACAAGCAAAATATCAAAGGGATGGACTTAGGTAGGTTCAGCCAACCAAAGGTAAATGGGGGGAAACTTCCATAATTTTAAATATAGCAAATTTATAACTCACTTCCACACTTGGTTGGTTCAAAATCACCTTAAAAGTATCTAAATTTACCTTAAAGCAATTTGTCATTCGTTACCACCATTACCATTATTTTCTTGATTTCTTATTTCTACAATATATATTTAGCATGCTTTAGACTAATTTTAATATGAAAAATTATAATCTAAGTTTAGTTTGAATTAAACACTTCCATATCAAATTTTAAATTTTAGCATAAATACTAACTCAAGCTCAAATCAACCTATAACCTAATATATGCTTCTATTTACTTAAATAATCATATATAGCTATCATACTAATTATATTTAATGACAAAGAAGCAAGTTTAGATCATTTACCTCAAGTGTCTTTAAATTCCCAACTTAACTCCCTTTGAAAAATTTGAGTTTCTTTAAGGTTTTTTATAATAATTTTGATAGTTATTAAGTGTTTTAGGTTTAAAATTGATATAAGACTAATTAGATTTAATTTAGATGAGATTTGACGAGTGGATTTTTGGTTGGAAGAAGAAAAAAATGGAGGAGGAAGATATGGAGGGTGGTTCGGCCACTTGTAGGAGAAGAAGAGCGAAAATTGGACTTTTATAGAATTATATAGAATATTAAGATATTTATAAATTTTTTAATATTTATGATTTGGCCCTAACTTTTGATAATTATATTTTGATCCCAAATCTTTTAATAATTGCATTTTTGCCCCAATTTCAATTTTAACATTTCTATCTTCCATATTATCTATTTTATGAAAATTTTAAATTTCATAAATCATTTGAAAAAATACAAATCTAATCTCTCCTTCCCTGTTAAAACAATGCAAATCTCTTTTTCAAGTAAATCTCATCTATCAACAAGGTTACTCAATCGCGTCGATTACAGTTTTTGCAGGAGTTTTATTTTTTTATTTGCTTTTAAAAATTTATCAAGGAGCTGAAGAAAGATAAATTTATAAAACTACCATAAATTGACAAGTGAATTAAATGTTTTTTTTTTAGCAAAAAAAAAAGGAAGGAAGAAAGAAAGAAATAGTTGGTGAATTTGCAAAAAGAGCGATGATTATTAAGGATTATGGTTTTTAAAGATATTTTAGCTATTTCACTAACAAAAAATATATAGAAAAAAAACTAACAAAAATATTAAATGGCATGACAGAATAAAAATATATGGATGTGATTATGTATTTCTCAAACTATAGGGATTATTTTATTATTAAAAATAAAATCAAAGAATTTTACTGTAATTTGCCATAATTTTTTTTATTAAAATATGAATTATTATAAGATTTAATCTTAATTTTTAATTAAAATATTAAAAAATTAAAAATTAAGAGTAAGTGTTATTTGGTTGAAAGTAATCACAAAATTATTCAAAAAATTTATAGCACGATGACATGAGAAAACTTCATAGACGTCCATGATTATTTTTCATTGCCGGATATGGTGAATGCACTTACTATGAGTTTCCCATTTGATATCTCAATAATATTATTATGTTTTTTAAGTACGAGAGAAAAAAGTTTCAAATTCAAATAAATTAATTATATGTATTTACTAATAAATTAAAGTAAGTATGTATATCTCAATAATTTTATTAAAGCTGAATTTCAAATTTTAATTTATTATATTATATTTAATAAAAAATTTATATATGTTGCATATAGGTTATTCAAAGTTTATTAGTAAAATCATCTCACAATACATTTTGATATTTATAATCTATCAAAATAAAGATCATATTATTTTATTATTTTATTTTTTTTAGTATTGGAAAAAGGATTATCATTCTTGAATTTATTGTTCAGGAAAATATACACTTACTGTTATATTATGACTCAATGTGCAAAAAATCTCTTATTAGTTAAAGTTATAAAAATCATTTATAAATTAATCTATATTAAAACTTTTTATTTATTTTCTTTTTTTTTTTAATATATCCAATAGTAATAATGGTCGAAAGGAAAGATGAAATATGAAGTAGTAATAGAGTATATTAAACTAAATCACGGTCCAAAATCTCTCCAAATCCTAATATAATTTATCTAAGAAATTTACATAATATATATAAATGTTATACTCTAAATAAGTCTATGCCTCGCATCTCCAAATCAACTTAATTTTTCATTATATATTTTATTTATTTTAGTATGATCACATATTCATTTTAATATTTTTATACCAGCAACATTCATTTTAGATATATTTTACTCTTTCATCATCTAACATTTAGTATCATGTAACATAGTCGGTTATATGGTCGTATGATAAAATTTTCCTTTCAATTTATTTAAAATCTTACGATCACATAAAACTCTCATGACAAATTTTTATTTCAACTATATAATTTATATCCTATTGCTAATATCATTATCACAACTACTATCTGCTTGAATGATTGAGTTTTTATATTTAAAATAAATATTTTGAGATAATGTCACTCCATCAAAATTAACTTTCTATAAAATTTTGATTTTATTTCTTCAAATAATTAAAATAACAAATTAATTTTTTAATCAAATAATGAAGTTGAATATTAC
Source organism: Aleurites moluccanus (assembly GCA_948193065.1). NCBI lineage: Eukaryota > Viridiplantae > Streptophyta > Magnoliopsida > Malpighiales > Euphorbiaceae > Aleurites > Aleurites moluccanus. Next base: position 279 of record CANXYC010285421.1, on the reverse strand, counting down.
AAAAAAAAATGACAAAATATAATTTTTTTTATCTTAATTATGCAATTAAAATACATGTTTGTCTATTGTATTTTAAAAAAAAAATAAAATTATTTATGATTTAATATAATATCTTAATTAATTTTGTCATAATGTAATAGGGCTAAAATCATAACTTCTACTAAAGAAATAAAACAATTAAAAATAAAAATGGTAATAACATAAACTCATAAACTATATTTTAAAACCAATTACTATAATATGATAAAATTAATTCATGAACAATATGAAAATATTATT
>CANXYC010285415.1:0-10022 GCA_948193065.1 Aleurites moluccanus | reverse complement strand
CAAGAAAACCATATAAATAATTCTAACTCCAAATAACTCAAAATAATTAAAAATAATTATTTACCTTATTTATGGCACATATAAGAAAATAATTGAAAATTATATATATATTTATTAAATAAATAAATAAATCAAAATTTTATCATTTTAAAATATTATTATCGTAAATATTTCCTCAAAATATTTATTAGCCATAAATTTAATAAATCATTTAAAGAAATCTATTTTTCCTCTTCAAAATAATTTTTTTAACTTAATAATTTTTATCTCATAAAATTATAAATTTATAAACCATATTATCAATTTATAAAAAATTTCATTATCACCATATATAATCATTTCCATCAAAATTTGGATCAATCAACCAAATAATAAACATATAAAATTAACTAAACATAGATTTGGGGTATACTAAAAATAAAAATTACTCAACTAGAGTCGAAAAACACACCAGAAAGATTCAACAAAACTACTGGAAAATCGATCGCCGGAGCCGCCGTCGGCTAGCCACCGTCGCCACTGCCGGTGGTCCCAGATGTCGAGCCCTACACCATCGTGATCGTCTCGCCACCAGGAACATGGGTCTGCCGTCCACTCGCCGCCAATCGTCGTGGTTTGTCGGAATTGAAGCCTAAAAGCTTCGGTGGCCGAAGTCTTCTCCCTCTGATTTCTCCGCCGTTGCTCCCTCATTTCCTCTATGGTTGGTATCAAATGAAAGCTTTCCTCCATGGTTGGTATCAAATGAAAGCTCATGAATAAAGCTTTCCATTAATACTAAAATCGCTGGAAACCGTCACCGAAACTAGCCGAAAACTCGATCGGAAGTTTCTGTCTCTCTCTCTCTCTCTCCGACCGGATCGAACCAGAACAACTGATTGTTGGTTTTTAAAACCAACCAATCACTGTTCACCAAAATAAAAAATAATAAAATTATTTTTAAAACAAAACACATAAAATTATTTTTAAAACAAAACACACACAAACACACACACATATATATATATATATATAACCTTAATTTATAAGAAATAGAAGTTGGCTTGGTGGTTAGAAGACTTGTCCTTCCTCTATGATATTTTTTAAGTCGAAATTTTATCTAAAAACTGTAATAATTAATTTTTTTTTTAGTGATTTCAATATTGAAAAATTACATATACGTATATATTAAAATTTGTTCTATTATTCAGTAACATGGTACAAATTACCCATCTACCCGGGGTCCAATCAATTTAAGGGTCCACCACCTCGTATTTCTGTAAATATCACAGAATTACATCTTTCCAGTAATTCATTATCAGGAGGTATTTCCCGTCGCTGTGTGATCCGATGAGTGTACCAAATAGATTGGAAATTCTTCATCTTGGAGAAAATCATTTGACAGGTGAAATTCCAGATTGTTGGATGAATTGGCAATAGCTGAAAGTTGTAAACCAAGGGAGCAATAATCTGACAGGGAAAATACCAACATCTATTGGAGATTTGCATAGCTTACGGTCACTCCATCTGCGCAACAATAATCTCTTCGGAGAAATTCCTGTGTCTCTTGGAAAGTGTAATGAGCTATTAACTCTAGACCTTGGACTCAATGACTTTATTGGACAAATACCAGCATGGTTGGGGACTAATCTTCCAAATCTCAAAGCTGTCGGTCTTCGTTGGAATCGAATCAGTGGCCAAATTCCTCCTGAATTTTGTTACTTGGCTTCTCTTCAAATTGTGGACCTTGCCAACAACAATCTATCAGGATCAATACCAAAATGTCTTAATAATCTCACAGCCATGGTCACAATGAAGCCACCAAGTTCAGACTCAGACTACCAGCTCTTTTATTCCTTCTATAGTGGAGTGTTATTTGAGGAAGCATTAGTGGTGATAAAAGGAAGAAAGTTTCAATACGACACCATTTTAACACTGTTATCTAGCTTTGACATTTCAGGTAACGAGCTAACATGAGATATTCCAGAGGAGATAGCTGCTCTGTTGGCGTTGAGATCATTGAATCTATCAGGAAATCATCTGACTGGAGAAATCCCAAAAAACGTTGGCGATATGGAATCACTTGATTTATCAAGAAATAAATTATCTGGCAGGATTCCTCCAAGCATGTCAAGTTTGAATTTTTTGAACTACTTAAATGTTTCGTATAATAACTTGTCAGGGCAAATTCCATCTAGCATTCAACTCCAAAGCTTAAATCCGTCTAGCTTTATCGGCAACAAACTTTGTGGACCTCCTCTTGAAGAAAATTGTAGCACGCCTGAGACCAAGAGTGCATATGGGGAAGAAGTTGTTGGAACTAAAGTGGATGGGTTTTATCTGGGCATGGTACTTGGTTTCGTAGTGGGATTTTGGGGAATTTTCGGTCCATTACTATACAGCAAGTCATGGAGACGTACCTATTTCTTGTTCTTGAGCAAAACATGGCGCAGGCTTTGTGATGGATTGGCTTAATTACAGGTTTAGTAAGTGCACTTCTCAGTGATTTCTGGCTTTGTTCTTTTGGCATCTAAATAAATTGTTGAAACTGTGTGACTACTATGAAATGTATAATAATCTGATGCAATTACTTGTACTTATTATTCAAATTCTAAGATAAAATTTTTAGGACTTTCCAGTGGAATTATTCTAATTACCATCAGTGTTCTGAGTCAGTTTTTTTCCCCATATCTACGAAAAGGAGAAATGTACACTCAACAACATGGTTTTCTTCCATCATCTGAAATTTAGTATGCAGTAAATGACTCTCTGAGCAGTGAAAAGGTACATTTTTAGGATATATATCACAACATTACTCTTGTTGAACCCACTAATTTAATATATAATTGAACATGTGTGCATCCTTTCATGTGTGTTAGTGCATGCTCTTCGTATGAAAAGTTTGGTACCGCTTTCATACATTACTGATGCCTGGAAATGTTTCTGGGCAATATAGTAGTGATTATTTTGATTATTTAGAAGACATGAGTTAATATTTAATAGTTCTTATGGACATTTCCTTGGTTCTCGACTATTTTGTTTTTCCTTCCCAATTTCTTTCTGTTTTATGGAACTAATACATGCACTTCATGTGGATAGTTGCAAGAATTTTGCATCCTTTTTGTAAAAAAGATCAAGGATGCATTTGGCTGATGATATAATAACAGAAACAAATAATGGTGCTTGGATTGGGAAAGTTCCAAAATACTTGAAAGTGATGGGCGAATCTGATTCCAGTACTGAGAAAATTCTACTTCTGCTCCCATACAGAAAATTGATGAAGATATGAAATCATCTACACAGGATATTGCTAGTTATCAGGTAATCCAATTTGTTCAATTATGTTTTGGCCATTTTTTTGTTTCTTATCTTTTTGCATTCTAATGCAAATCAGCTGCATAATCTTGCTGTTGCATTATGTTATTGTTAAGAAATCTTGCTGCTGTTATTGCTCTAACTCTTTTAGATCCCTGAAATTCTACCCCAAGTGTATCCCAAGCTTTCTTAGTTGTTGTGGCACCAACTAACTATTCTTGGGAAAATGGCATTTGTGACTGCAGAATGTAAAAAAGATAGCTTTATAATTGTTTGTGGAGGCATCTGTGTGTTGCTTTATTTGCTGGATAGTTGGATTATCTGGTAATGGAGCTGGTTCATAGCCCTTCTCCACACTCCCCCAAAGATCATAGGCCATCAAGAAAGCCTTCATCTTGACAGACCAAAAATCATAATTTTCTCCTCCTGGAGGTGCAGGCAAGGAGACATTTCTGGAAGCCACATTCAATTAAACACCCCTTTTTTTAACTTATAGTCCCTCAAAGATCAATAGGCTCTAATACTACTGTTGGAGAGAGAGCTCTGGAAACACTCAAGAAATACTGCTGAAATCACTCAAATTCATTAACCAAAGTCAGCCTTATATAACAGCAGATGTACAATTTTTTAGAACAAGTCAAAACCAACCCCAACTAATACATTAAATTAGATCTCTAAAAACATGGATAGTCACTACTTTTCAACCAACACAAAAAGTAACAGATTTGCCTAAAGTATCTAGAAAAAATCTCGTTACACTGACATTTTGGAATTATGTGATTGGAATTCAAACCTTATAATTGTTAATTATCTACATGAAGAAATTTTTTTTTGTTTGACTTCATCTCGGAAAAGAACAAGGGAGTACAGAACAAGCAAGAAAAGACTTAGGCAAGTGTTCACATTTTATTTTATTTTATTAGGCAGAAGTATTCTTGAAATAAAAAACAATAATTGAATCATCATTAAATTTGATTGATGTCATGTCAATTACATATAGTTCAGGTAATGCAATGTATGGCATAGAATAAAATTTTTAAATTTTTGTTCACTTCTTTCATTGTTACTTTTGCTGTTGTGTTCACGACTTCATTAGCAGAAATTAACTATGAGAATAAACATTAATCATGTAACAACCCGTCCCAGCAAAGAATCTCTCATCAATTGTGGATAAGAAATTAAAGTGGTTTATACAGCCCAGTTAATTAAAAATCATTACATTTCTCATTTTAAAAGATAAAAATGAAAAATCATTGCAATGCATTTGATTACATATCTTAAGTATGCATTCTACAAGTATCTATTTGTTTTTCTTCTAATTATTATCATTTTCTTTCTCTTCTTCATGGTCATTGGCCATAAAAAGCGAACAAGTTGAATAAGGATGAAAAGTCATCTAATTATGATGTGTATCCTGATGGATACTGTCTAATAAGTCGTTGGCATGGTTTGACTAACTATTAGTTGACGACCGAGTATTAAGGCATAATGGAGCAGAAATGAGACTACCAGACTTATTTTGGTGGTGGTTTTTCATCTCTTAACTTTCTTTTAGCTGCTATTGGAAGTGATGATGGCTGGTTCCTTGAGAGTTTATACACTTGTTTTCCTCGAGTTGCTCTGCCTAGCTACTTGCTATAGCAAACCTGATGATGATGTTTTATGTGTGGAAAGCGAGAGACAAGCTCTTCTTAATTTTAAGCAAGGTCTTAGAGATCCTTCAAACCGATTATCATCTTGGGCTGCTTCCCATTTAGATTGTTGCAATTGGACTGGAATTGTTTGCGACATTTTAACTGGCCATGTCAAGGAACTACACCTCAGCAATCCTGTGTCTCCTTTTTCAGACTTTGACGCTTTTGAAAGATCAATGTTGCAGGGTAACTTAAGCACTTCGTTTGTCAATTTGAAACATCTGAGTTACTTAGACTTGAGCTACAATGATTTTGGAGGGATTCCAATTCCTAGCTTTATCGGTTCTATGGTGAGTTTGACTTATCTTAATCTTTCTGAAGCTGGATTTGAGGGATTAATCCCTCCCCAACTTGGTAATCTTTCCCGTTTGCACCACCTTGTTATACAAGGTCCCTATGCCGGTTTGTATAATGGCCAGTCTAAACTGTATGTTGAGAATCTTAATTGGCTTTCTCATCTATCTTCACTTGTGCAACTAGAATTACATAGCGTGAATCTGAGTGCAGCTTCCGATTGGTTGCTGATAATAAACAATCTACCTTATTTGTTAGAATTACACTTGTCTTATTGTGGTCTCCTTCTTATTCCTCGTGTTTCCACGGTTAACTTCACATCTCTCCAAATCCTTGAAATTTCTCTAAATAATTTTACTACTCCAATACCCAAATGGATTCTCTCTCTTAAAAATCTCATTTCTCTTGATCTGAGCTCGAATAACTTTGATGGTCTAATTGCCAGTGGATTTTCAAACTTAACTTCCCTCAGAAGCCTTGATCTTTCTTCAAATTATCTCCTTTCTCCATTACCCAAGTGGTTGTTTAGTCTAAATGGCCTTGTTTCTCTTGACCTGGGATGGAATAATTTTGAGGGCCCAATTCCCACTGGCTTGAAGAACATGACTGCTCTTAGAACTCTTGATCTGTCTGATTTTCATTCCGCCAGTAACACCATACCTGAATGGTTGTATACTTTTCAAGATCTGGAGTCCCTTCGTCTCTACTCAACGAATTTGAAAGGTGAAATCTCAAGTGCCATACAAAACATGAGTTCTCTAATTACACTTGACCTGTCAGGCAATGAACTCGAAGGGACACTTCCAAGAAGCTTGGGGAATCTTTGTAACCTGCAACGTATTAGCTTGGAATATAACAAACTTGGGGGAGATGTATCAAAAGCTCTTGAAAGCATTTCTGGTTGTCTTTCACTTAGTTTAGAGTCGTTAGGCTTGGGAAATAACAACTTTTCAGGTCATCTGCCTAATAAAATTGAGCAGTTACGAAATCTCCAGGACTTGAATTTAGTGGGTAATTTGATTTCTGGTCCTATTCCCAAGTCAATCGAGCAATTAGGAAAGCTCCAGTATTTGGAGTTAGCGGGTAATTTAATTTCTGGTCAGATTCCCGAGTCTCTAGGAAGATTGTCGTCCCTGACATTATTAAGTCTTGAACATAATCAATTTTCCGGAACTCTTCCCCGAAGTATGGGAAACCTATCAAATGTCCTAGCGCTTTACATCTCTGATAACATGCTGGCAGGGATTGTCACTGAAGTTCACTTTGCTAATCTCACCAATCTGAGAATCTTACAGGCATCTCGAAACCATTTCACTTTCAAAGTCAGTCCAACTTGGGTGCCTCCATTTCGGCTCTACAATTTAGATCTGAGTTACTGTAATTTGGGTCCCCAATTTCCCATGTGGCTTCAATCCCAAGATTATTTTTCACAAGTGGACCTCTCATGCACAGGAATTTCAGATAGTATTCCAACTTGGTTTTGGAATTTATCTTCTCATTCTGATTATTTGAATCTCTCCCACAACCAGATCCAAGGGGAGCTTCCAAGTAATCTTAGTATTGAATCACACATTGTAATGATCTACCTGGGATCCAACCAATTTAAGGGTCCACTACCTCGTATATCTGCATACATTACAGAATTAGATCTTTCCAACAATTCACTATCAGGAGGTATTTCCCGCTTGCTGTGTGATCCAATGAATGTATCAAATAGATTAAAAATTCTTCATCTTGGAGAAAATCAATTATCAGGTGAAATCCCAGATTGTTGGATGAATTGGCAATCCTTGGAAGTTGTAAGACTAGGAAACAATAAACTGAGAGGGAAGGTACCAACTTCTATAGGATATTTGCATCTCCTGCAGTCACTACATCTGCGCAACAATAGTCTTTCTGGAGAAATTCCTAGTTCACTTGGGAAGTGTAAAGAGCTATTAACTCTTGACCTTGGAATCAATGACTTTGTTGGACAAATACCGGCATGGTTGGGGACTAATCTTCCAAATCTCAAAGTTGTTGGTCTTCGTTGGAATCGAATCAGTGGCCAAATTCCTCCTGAATTTTGTCACTTGGCTTCTCTTCAAATTGTGGACCTGGCCAACAACAATATATCAGGATCAATACCAAAATGTCTTAATAATCTCACAGCCATGGTCACAATGAAGCCACCAAGTTCAGATTCAGACTACCGGCTCTTTTATTCCTTCTATGGTGGAGTGTTTTTTGAGGAAGCATTGGTGGTGATAAAAGGAAGAGAGTTTCAATACGACACCACTTTAACACTGTTGACTAGCCTTGACATATCAGGTACACTACTAAAAAATTTAAACAAAGAAATACAAACTACACTGGTAAAGATTCTTACACCACAGGAGGCTTTTTTTTCTTCTTCTTTAATTTCAGGTAACAAGCTAACGGGAAAGATTCCAAAGGAGATAACTGCTCTATTGGGATTGAGATCGATGAACCTATCAGGAAATCATTTGACAGGAGAAATACCAAAAAACATTGGTAATATGAAGGCACTAGAATCACTTGATTTATCAAGAAATCAAATATCTGGAAGGATTCCTCAAAGCATGTCAAGTTTGAATTTTTTGAACTATTTAAATGTGTCATGTAATAAATTGTCAGGGCAAATTCCATCAAGCACTCAACTCCAAAGCTTAAATGCGTCTTGCTTTATTGGTAACGAACTCTGTGGACCGCCTCTTGCAGAAAATTGCATTACATTGCCTGAGACCAAGAATGTAAATGGGGTAGAAGGTGATGGAAATAAATTAGATGGGTTTTATCTGGGCATGGTAATTGGATTTGTAGTAGGGTTTTGGGGGATTTTTGGTCCATTACTATACAGCAGGTCATGGAGACATACCTATTTCTTGTTCTTGAGCAAAACATGGCGCAGGCTCTGTGATAGATTTGCTTGAAGGTTTAGTAAATGCATTTCCCAGTGATCTCTGGTGTCGTTCTCATGGGCCATGGCTTGGCATTTGAGAATATATATATATATATAGGTTATGATGATCATGCATATTTGGTATGATTATTGTCTATTTTATAGTATGGAACAATTGAAATGTTTAATAATGTGAATTATGCTGTTCTACTCATACAGTTTGAAAGTACTTGCTATTTAGTTTTGATATTGATTTGATTGTTGACTTTGATTATAGCTTGAAATAAATATAACTTAATCATATACCTGAAAATACCAATTATGTAGCATGAAATTGGAATTCACAAATTTGGGGGCAGCAAGAATATGATAATGCTTAATTAAGTATGAAAGAAAATTTAATTGATGCCATTCAATGAAATTTTTTATTCATTCTAATAATTAAATTATATTACTCTACTAGGGAATTAATTGTATTTTTTTTTTTTTATACGAGACATACCGGCTAAAATAATATTATTATTATACAAACAAGGATCTCCATTTTCAATGACTCCTATTCAATTGATGTAATCAATTTTCCTAATTTTTTTTTCACCATAGATATTTCATCTTCATTTTATAATTAATAAAATTAAATTTTATTTCAGAATTCGTCACTAGACTTTTAATATTGTATTTTCTGATTTAAGATATTAAACTTGAGATGTTCCATAATTCACACTTAAAGCATTATTTGTATTTAAATTCAATAAAGAAAGACTTGACAGTTAAAATGTATTATTAGATAAACTAGGAGTGTATCCCTCCAATGTAGATAGAAGAAATATTTTCTTATTTCCCATAATAATTTCTCTTAAATTACCTTTAAAAAAATTATGATTATTCCTAAACTTTTCAACAACTAATTATTCAACATTAATTTTAATCATTATTTATAATTGTATTTTTTTTATCAAAATTAAAATTAAAGAACTCAATTTTACTCTAATTAAAATGTGAATTATTTTATCTTAATTTCATAATAAATTATTTTATTCTAACCTCAACAATTAATTACAAACAACACTGGATTTAGGGATGACAATGGGGTGGGGAATCCCCGTTCTCCGCGGAAATTTGCTCCGAACGGAGTGGAGATTACCCGATTTATCTCCATATGGGGACGGGGATGGAGAATATATTCTCCCCGTTAGCAGGGACGGGGCGGGGACGGGGAGTGTATTCCCCACCCTGTGAGGATCCCCATCCCCGTTCCCGTGGGGACCCATTATTATATTTGATTAATTATTATATTTATTTAATTATTCCTTATATAAAATTATATTAATTAATAACATATATATATATATAAGGAATAATTTGTTTAATAAATAATTCTTATGAGATTGTTGGAATTTATTGAAAGCACTTATTAGATTAAATTTGTTCAAGTATTCATAATTTAATGTATGCTGAATTTTTAATGTTTTATTAAAAAATATTACTGAATATTTTTTATGTATTAAAATATTTATATTTTAATTGTATTTGGATAACATATATATATATAAGGAATAATTTGTTTAATAAATAATTCTTATGAGATTGTTAGAATTTATTGAAAGCATTTATTAGATTAAATTTGTTCAAGTACTCATAATTTAATGTATGCTGAATTTTTAATGTTTTATTAAAAAATATTACTGAATATTTTTTATGTATTAAAATATTTATATTTTAATTATGTTTGGTTGATGTTTTGTGTGTTTGAATTTATTAATATTTTTTAAATAATTTTTTTTTATATTTTTAGCTATTATTTATAAATTTTATAAATATAAACAAATTTAGTAATACAA
>CANXYC010285400.1:0-46687 GCA_948193065.1 Aleurites moluccanus | reverse complement strand
ATTTTCCATCATGTATGTTATGTATGTTTATGGGTGATTATATGTGATGTGACATTTTATGTAGATTTAATAAATGACCTGCATATTAAATTATTTTATATCAGCTCATTGAGTCGAACGCTCACCCCTGTTCAAATATTTTTTCCAGGTTTCGGGTTGAGCTTACAGGGATTAAGTTTTTAAGTTGAGTATTCCAGCCTTTCATTTCTCAGGCAGTGGAATTATTTTATTTTATTATGTAATTATTTTATGTTCATTGTATTCAAATCTTTAGAGCTCCGCATTGTTATTTTTAATGTCAGGTTTATGGTTATTCTGTTAAGCAAAACTTAATTGATATCAAATTATGAGGATTATGTTGAATATGTGGGCTTATAGTTTTTGTTGGTGACAGTTATAGCTGTCATATTATAGGTTTTATTGTTCAGTGGTGAGTCAGGCTTACTACGGGTTCCGGAAGCCTTATGCTTTCCCGTTCCCTAGTGCCGATCACGTGCTCAATTGGGGTCGGGTCGTGACATTTTCAGAGAAAAATGTTAAAATTAATCAAAATTAGAATTAAAATATTAAGCTTGCAAGTCATAAAAGTCAAGCATGATTCTTGAACTCAATTAAATTTTTAAATTTAAATTCAATGCATTTACCATTCAAATTTAATAATAACATTCGATTTGATTAAACTCTAATTAAAGTCTAATATCGTGAGTTAAGTTTGAATAACTTAATATATTTATACTTTTATAACCCACCCACACATATATACATAGTTCTATTGCTTCACCCAATTTAATTATCAAAATAAAGAAACAACTTTTGTTGATTGATATTTTCAAGAAAATATTTTTCAGAAAAAAAATTCCATGAAAAAAAATTAATTTCTTTTATTTTTTAATTTTTTTAATGTGAGAAATTATTTTTTATGATTATTGATTATTAAAATTCATGAACATGTATATATGAGTTTATAAATATATAAGTATTAAAACTCACTCATACAAAATTAATTGATTTGTATTAGATACAACACTCACTCAATTAAAAAAAATTTATATATATTTTTATTATCATGTGAAATTTTTTCCCAACACTGATGCTATAATGGATAAAAAAAAATTCAATAGCAGATTGTTATAAATGGCAAAAATAACAAAAGAATCTCTAACATGCACTTGCATGGTATGCCCTCCGGTTTTTTTTTTAATAAGATAATTTATCCAGATAATTAATAAACTTTAAAGGGTTAATTATATTGACACCCTTGTATTTTTTCATATTATATTAATACGTCCCTCTGTTTTCAAAATTATACTAAAACACCCCTACATTTTGCTTCCGTTAAAATTTGAGATCCTTCCGTCAAAAATCAGTTAAATTACTGTAAAAAGTCTATAATACCCCTCATTTTCATTATAATTTTCATTTTTTACCCACCCAATCCATTTCAAGCTATTTTTAATTTTTCTAATATGCTTCTTTTGTGTATTTTATTTTCTTAAATTTTTATCATAAATTGAAATTCACAACTAATATATCTACCTAAAAAATTATAATAATTTTAGTTCAACATCATAAATTTAATATTATTTTTTTTTCTTTTAGGCTCCTTAACATTTTTAAACTCTAACCTCCTTAACCTCTATTCTAAGAACACCCATTTATCAAATCTAAGCCTCATTTCTCAATATGGTCTATGTGGGTTTCTTCCCAATTAGCAATTCATCACTGCAAATCAAAAAATTAATCACTAAGCTAAAGCAAAAATGATAAGGAAAAGCAAAAAACTCAATGAATTTCATTCATATGTACAGAAAATATCTGCACTTATATAACGATAAGTGAAAACAGAAAAATAAAATCTAACACAGTTGAATTTTTGGAGCTTGTAGAAAGGAAAAATTAATATAATTTAAAAACATATCCAAGAAACTTTGATTGAAATGGGTATAGAGGAAATGACGCTCGAGGGACCTAAATCCCCATATTTGCAGACAATAAAGGGTAATATTGGTCTCAAAAATCAACACCCATAAATGGCAATATTCCATCATCAAGTTACAAACCAAGAAAATTCTCAGATCCCAAAATTCTCCTCCAGCCTGATAATTTTTTTTTTATTACAATTAGCTCAAACCTGGTATTCTTCATTCTTGATCCATTCTCAAATCCTTAATCAAGGTTGACTATGTTGATGAGGTTTTCCTTGGTTGCAACAAGAGCTTTGGCATTGTTCGCGGCTGCAGCAACAACAGAGTCGAAAGCACAGGCTATAGCGGTGGTTGAAGGCATAGTGAGAGTAGGAGGGGAAGCAAGAAAGGGAGGAAGAGTTGGAGCAGAAGAGAGAGCAGGAGGGCAGTGAGACAAAAATTTGGGCTTTTAATTTTTTTTAAATACTTAACAAAGCTGGATTTTTTAGAGCTAGGTTTTATAAAGGACAATTCTTAGATCACAAAGTTTTGATAGTAACATAAATTTTTTAATTAAAAAAGTGTTGTGGATTTAATTAAAGAAGATAAATTATTTTTGGGGATTTAAAGAAGAAATTTGAAGAAATTAAAAATTGTGAAATGAAGAAAGGAAGAAGATGAGTGTGCGTATGAGATGAGTAAATATAAGGGTATTTTTGGTATTAATATAAATATTTTAAGTAAATTTTAATTTTTTTCATTTTGACTAACGTAAAAATTGAAAAAAATGGATGGAAGGACGTCGTTGTATAACGGTGCCAAAATAGAGGAGTGTTTTAGTATAATTTTAAAAATATAGGGACTTATTAGTATAATATAAAAAAATACAGGGGTGTCATTATAATTAACCCAACTTTAAAACAAGTTTTAAGTTAGTCACTGACTGATTTTTTTTTTATTTTTTATTTTAATTTGATCATATAGATCTTTCGAAATAATTTCATCCAATAATTACTAAATGAATTTTTTACCGGATATCACGTGTACAAAATTTTAAGTAAAATATCATGTCAGACTGTCATATCAGCTAAATTTTAGTTGTTATACTAAGAAATTTGAAAGTTTAGTTATCATATAAAAAAATATAAAAATTTAGTATTTTTTAGGTGATTTATATTTTTTTTGCTTTTTCAGTTTTTAATTATTTTTTTCTATTTCAAATTATTTTTTAATTTTTCACTATTTTTTTAGTTATTTTTATTTTTTATCGAAATATTTTTTAATTCTTTTAAGTGAAAATATTTTTTAATTTAAATTTTATTTATTTTTATAAATTTAAACAATAATTTTTTTAATAATTTTAAATGAAATATTTTATTATTAAAACTAAAATAAAATAAAAAATTTTATTTTTTGACTTTTTTTTTTTTGAATGAAATAATTATTCATTATATACTGATCATATTCAATATTATGTAATATAGGAGTTTGTGAGATTTAACTGAATATAATATTTTGATCAATATATAACGTGATAAAAAAATATTAAATATAAATATTATCACTTAAAAGAATTAAAGAATAATTTGATAAAAAAATAACTAAAAAATTTTAGTGAAAATAATTAAAAATATTTTGATAAAAAATTAAAAAAATATTTTAGAATGAAAAAAAAACTAAAAAAAATGTATAAAATATAAATGTTTTCAAAAATTACAAATTTTTTTTTTTTTTAATTTAGTCAATAATTTTTAAATATTTTAAATATAATTATTAAAATTTAATTGCCGTTATATTTTATATAATAAAATAATATATAAAATATTATACATATGGTATGCCTCCTGTATAATTCAATAAAAAATTTATCCAATGATCAAAATATAAAAGAAATTTAATGAGCAACTCAAAACTTCTCTAGTTACGAGTTGTAGTACTGGGAACAAGCCCAAGCACTTAAAAGGGTGGGACCTAAATTTCATGCATGAACACATGGCGACACCCGGTTGGTCTAAATTCTACAGTTAGATTCACTTTAGTAACAGAACACTTGCACCGCGCAACAATCCCACATGTGACTTTACAAGCAACTGTCTTACGTGTTCGAGTACCACTTTAACAGCTAATACCATTAATCACGTGTCGTCCCTGACCAATCAAAATCCTAATAAGAAAATTTAAATTTACGAAATTATACTTATTTAATGTTTAATTCCTTATATACCCTCATATGCCCAATTAAATGTAATGGACTTCCCTTCTTCTTCTTGGATAAAATGTTTCTCTCTCTTTCCTTTCTCTCCTTCTCCCCTATTTAATAAAATAAAAATAAAAATGAAAATCTCTCTTTCTATCTTTTAAATTAAAATCTAGGGTTTGCAGAAATCTGTAGTGCTAGATCCAGAAGCGTTTAATTTTTCTTCTAATTAAGGGTTTTAAGGGTTTCGATTTCTTCTCATTATCTCGAATTGGCTTTTGGTTTATTCGATAATTTAGAATTTAGGGTTTTGCTGGTTTTGGTTGACCTGAATTTCTTAAATATGGCTTTTTGACTTGTGAGAAAGTTAGGGTTTTTGAGGCTTTTGATTGCGTAAGGTTTTCACTAATTCGGTCTATTTAAAAGGGCCTTTTTTCTGTTTGAATTGACTTGGAGTTTCTATAATTAATGTTTGGTCTCTGCGAAAGTTTGTTCGAGTTTTAGGGTTTATTTTGGTGTTGATTGGCTGGCTTTTAATTGTCTCCAAATTGGCGTGTGTTCACTTAGCGTGAAAGCTCGCAGTTTTAGGTTTTGTTTTAATGGCGAAGGTGGGCGAGGAGGACGTTGAATATGATAGCGATCCTGAGGAGGAAAAGCGCCTGTTGGGAATGAGAAGGCGTGAAGCGGCAAGTGATGATGAGGAAGGTGAGGGGGAAGAGAAATCCAGAATGGATCGGAGGGCTCCCATTCACTCTGATGAATCCGATGGCCAGGGTGGGGCTGCCGAATATGACGACGAAGACGAGGAATTAGAAGGGGAAGAAGATGAAGAAGAGGTTTATGAAGATGAAGAAGAGGAAGAAGTTTATGGGGATGAGGAAGAGGAAGATGAAATTGATGGGTTTGAGGAAAGGAAAGAAGGAAATGAGGAGAGAGTAGGAGGTGATGGTGGGTTGGAAGTTAAGAAGAAGGAAGTAGGAGGGAGGAATGTGGAGGAGGGATTAGATGGGAAAGCAATGGAAAATCATGTGGACGAGGAGGAAGAGGATGGAGAGGGGAAAAAGGAGAACGAGCCATTTGCAGTACCCACTGCAGGAGCTTTTTACATGCATGATGATCGGTTTAGGGACAATGCTGGTGGTCGGCAAAGGTAAGTGTGGTCTATCAGTAGAAGAAATTTGTTGGAAATATTATATTTTTTCCCTTCGTCCATATTTTACATCCTTGACTATTGGGTTGTAGTTAATTATTGGTAGTTTGCTGAAATTCATCTTTGTTTATGGCATTGTTGATACATATATGATGGATTGAATGGTTAAACTATTGGATTATGGTCTGATTGATAATCTAGTTTCATTATGAACTATCATTTCGTTTTTGTTGGGATAATGTAAGGGAGTACTTTCTTTTCACTGATTATGTTAGGTGTAAAATTTGCAAATATTAGTGTAATATTTGTAGTTATCACCAAATTTCTCTTTGTAGCCTGTGAATAAGGGTAGTTACTAGCTAGAACTTGGGGGAAAAAGAATTTGCATACAAGTCATTATGTTATATTCAAAATATGGGCATGCGGGGCTTCTGTTCCAAATCAAATGTTCTTTGTATTTTAAGGAAGAATAGGAAGTTCGAAGTGCTTTAATATCTTGTTGTATGGTTCCTCCATTTGTGCTCTCTTCCTGTTCCCGATCTAAATTAAGCCTGGTTCCCCACCCTCTATCTATATGGAGTTTGTACCCTGGTGGCTGGGAAACAAAAGTGTATTCTCATGCTTGCACTAGTTTATTCAGTTTTGTTTTTGAAGCTCTTAGAGGTTGTGGTCTTGCTGTACCAGTTCTTTTTAATATCCTCCTTAAATTACTGTTATCATGGACTTCAACCATTTTCTTGATGAATTGGTTTAGTTGTGCGACTCTTCATCGAGTTGTTCATTAGTTAGTAGTGGGATATCAAATTTCCATTGGGTGGTTGCAGAGAAATAATAACTTCTGTTTAAACAGTGGGTTTTTCTTTTCTTTTGATTTTTTGGTAACATTGTGCATGCTATTTGAATCTGAACATGCCCAGTTAAATATTCTTATATACACTGAACCTGGATTGTAATTCGCATTCATATATCATGTGCGTGTCTGTGTTTTTGTTCACATTTTGCATTTTGAAATGAGACAAGGACATATGTCTAAACATAAGTTTTTCTTGATCCCTTGGCATGTTGCTTTCCTTGATGGTTAGAAACAACATTATTGTGGTGGATAAATTTTCCAACTTGGCAATGGATTGAAAATCAGGCAACAAGAATTGGCTGAAAATTTTCTGTTGATTTAGCTCGTGTCATTGCTTGATCAAGTTTTTGTTCTCGATGTTATGTTTCACTTTTCATATTCTCATAGCGCTAATGTTCCCATCTCATTTTTACCTGTAATCATGTCATTTATTACACAAAGTAATTTTAAAATCAACTGTAATACTTGGTTTAGGCGAACATATGGTGGAAGGAAACTGTGGGAGTCCAAAGACGATAAGAAATGGGGGCATGATAAGTTTGAGGAGATGAATTTTCAGGAAAGGCATTATGAACAGGTGATAATTTTTTACAAACAAATGATGAAAATGTCTGTTCTCTTCAATCTAACCCTCTCTTTTTTTGTTCTCTTTTTCTGAACTTTCCTTTAAAAATATTTTCAGGGAAGGAGAGGTTCTAAAGGTCATTTTCAAGGTCGTGGTGGGAAAAATCAAGGTCCAGACCGGGGATTTGCCAGAAAGAACAAATCTAAAACATTCAGCAGTGGTAATAATCAGAACCAGGTACCAAAAGTTGCGAGAGGGAGAGGGCCTAGAAAGTATGAGCCTACATGGAAGAGAAGCAATCATGCACCTCCAACACAAAACAAACGACCTGAGAAGCTGTTTGAGAAAAATTCACATGGTCCTTCTGGCAGAGGATATGCACCAATATCAAATATAGAATCTGATCAGGTGCCTCCTGCTAGAAAACATTCAAGCTTGAGTTCTGCTTCTCCTCCTTTTTATCCTTCTGGATCTTCAAATAAAGATATAACTTTAACTCCGAAAAGGCATGTACAACCTGGAAGTACAAGCAGGAATCTTCGCACTTCTGTTATAGATGAAAGTTTCTCTATGCAGCAAGCCAATACCCTGATGCGAGGGAGGAATATAGCTGATTCTGTTGGTATTGACAAGCTTTACGTAGATGATTCTGTTACTTCAACTGCTGGGAAGCACACTATACAAATGCCACCTTCTGGATCATCATTGGTCAATACCATGCAATCCTCCCAGTCCAGAACCCAAGGAAGGGGTGTAGCTATTTCGGGACAGATGACTTATCAATCAGCCCCTCTGCAAAACCAAGTCAACAGGGTCTCATCAGCAACTCAGCCCCATTCTGTTCAGCGGAATCCTGTTCAAAATCGTTCCCAACCTTCTGTTCAAGCTCCTGGTCAGCAGTTGGGCCAACGCTCTGGTAGCGGATCTCAAGCTTCTTCACCACCAAAAACAGCTATGTCAATAAATTCGTATGAACCTGGAGAAGCAGAAACTACGTCAGAATCAAGTAAATCTAGAGGTGCATTGGTTGGAAAGGGAAAAGAAAGTATTCAAGGGAGTGGAAGAAGCCCTTTTCTATATGGTGGGGGGCAAATTATGGGAGCCACAGGGAACATGGGTGCTGGTCGTGGTGATAAAAACTTCCCTGCAACTCCAGCCATCTGGCCAGGTATAAGTTTTTGGGTCACATTTTCTGCTTCATAGGATAAACAGGAATTCTGAAAATTTTTGGACCATTAAGAGATTTCATTTATGGAATTCACTCAAGCTAGCGCATTGGTGTTATTGGCGTTGATTTCATTCATCAAAAGATTTTCCTTTTTGTTTTGCTGCAGTTCATTAAATTCTTCAAGGCCATTCATTTTTGACACTTTTCTGTGTTTTCTAAGTTTTGATTAGAATGTGGAAGTTAATTTTTTGGTGTAGAAAAGAGCTTACCATATCTTACTGATTTTTAGATTCATAAGTCTGTTTTTTAAGAAACTGAATATTATATGGTATTTGTGAATCGGATGATTTCTTATCATGGGTGATTGGCAAGCAGTTATGCAATTTGGGGGTCAGCACCCTGGCAGTATTGGAGTTCCTGCTGTTGGTATGGCGATTCCTGGATATGTTGCTCAACCTCAACTTGGTTTAGGAAATTCTGAAATGACCTGGTATAATAATTCTTCCTTTTTAGTAATATGCTATTCATTTAGGAATTCTTGGCTTTTCCTTTAAATCTTTTATTCTCTACGAGGGTAATGTCTTTTGTCAATTATAAGTGGCCAATTAGGGTTTTTTGTTTATTTATTTATTCCACTTGCATGATCAGACTTGTCACTATTTCTGTTTTCAAATTTTCTTCTTTTCACTGTGTTTAAAGTTGTTGCTGATCAGTTTGTATCCGACTAGATATTTGTTTTGCAATGTAGTTAAATGAATGATCACATGGCGGAAGTTGCTGCTCAGTTTTTAAGGGTTGTAATAGTTGTGATGATTTTTGTGATGTTTAGGCTATCAGTTTTGCCTGGTGCTGCGGGAGCTTTAGGGGCTACTTATTGTTCTCCATACATTGCTGTTGATAGTGCTTATCATCCTCGCCCTTCTGGACAGACAGCTTCTGTGGGTTCTTCCAGGTTAGTAGCCTGTCATTTCCTTAGAAATTGTCTTTTGCTTTTTTGGCCCACTGGTAATATCTATTGTTCAATATACTTGAATGAAGTGTATGGTTATTAATGTTCTTACAATTTGTCCTAAACTTTATCATGATATGAGAATAGAATGGATGTGCATGCATGCATCATATATTAAAATGCTACATGGAAAATATATGGATGCAGCCAGGGAAAACCACTTGTGATCTTGTATCTTGGATTATGTACGTCTTTTTGTTAAGTCTTCTGTATATGGATTGCTTAATCTTATACAGATGCCTGTGTGCAAGTAATTTTACTCTGAAGGCCAGTGAGTTGATTTATTGTTCTTGTTATTCTTAAAGTTGCAGCTGTGGGGCATTAGCATGCAACTTGATGTATATATTGGATATTTAATTGCTCTCTATTGGTCTGCGATATCTTAAATATGTGCTTTTGACTTCCTGGTCTAAAATTTTGACTTCATTGTCCTAATTCAGATCTTGTATTTTGTCTCGTTAATGTTGTTCATCTTATGAACATATATTCCTCGTGTCATCTTTAAAGACCTGGGTTTTCATCACTTGTGAAAGATTTTTCTTGATGTTTCCATGACATTGCATTAGCATGCTTTTACTTTTCATTTGTCTGTGCAAGTTGCCATGCCAATTCTGGCTGAAGTTGAGGCTTCATTGACATTATTGATGCATGCTTGATGGTGTCTTGCAGCAAAGAGAATAATACTAACAAGTGCAATAATGAATGGAAACCTTCCCCGAGACCTGGTACTCAATCCCTTTATGCTTGCGTACATCAATCTTTTTGACTTGTGTAATTACACAACATGTTATCAGTCATTATATTCTTATATGGAAACTAACTTGTGACTTGTCTTCTCTGCAGAACTTGTGAATGATGAGTTTGGGCAACGTCAAAAGCCTCGCAGGCAATTCCTATGCTCTTCCCAAGGGGACATGCCTGTTTATCTTCTTAACTATGTGTTTTCCTTCAATTAAGGTTTTTGAATTATTTCCTGTTTCTTTATGCAGATATTCAGAGATGGATTTTAAGCAGCCAAGTACAAGTACTTAGATAAAATGGACCATAGTTGAATAAGCTGATAAAGGTTAAGTTCTCTTCAATCAAGCTTCTAAATATCGTTTGAAGATTGCAAAGTTCCTGATTGTGGTTTTGTGGTGATGCAGGCCCTTGATGAGGCCCTTTGTATTCTCCAGCTTATTCTGGAGTGCTCTGGGCCGCATTATGTTCCGGGATATTTTAGGTAACTGCATTTTGGCCAGGAATTTTTTTTTTAAGTGCATGATTACCCTTTTATTTTAACATGCTAGTGAAATTGCCCCTCTATTCATTCCTTGGTTTTTAATCCATTTGAATTTTGCAGTTATACGTAACCAACACCTGCTCATGCTGCAGTCAATTTGAGAACATAATTGTGGCTTGTCGGGTGGTAGTTTCTTGTTTAAATTTGAGGTATAAACATTACATAAAGATCCCCTTTGATTTATGAGTTTCTAAAGGCATGCTGGGAAAATTGATATTTTGCCTATGTTTCTCTTACAGGTTTTCTTGTGGCTTGGTTTTTATTGAAGCTTGAGAAAAATGTCTGCGGGCTTCTCCAAAACTATATACTAAAAAATACAAAAATTGAAAAAGAACAAGATCTATGGTGCAGAAGCTGTTTGATTGGTGACATTGAGTTTTCCTTATTTATATAAGTAGATGGTGTTTGAGTTTTCCAAACGGACTTTGATAAACTCTGTGGTTGAGTCTGGTTTCGAGAGTACTTTTTTTCTTTTTCTATATATAAAGGGATTTTTATTTAGATGAGGACCGAGTACTTTTAAGGGTAGAGAATTTATTTGTCCAGAGGACATGTATCGTGTTGAAAAAAATATGCTTTTTAAAGCTATGCAATGTGGCTATAATTTTATATGTTCCTTCTGATCATGTATGATAAATTATGACAATAAATTTTCAGTGCAATTTTTATTTTTATTTGTTTCGAGTTTTGATTGAAACCCAGAAACTTTCTGATGTCACTATTGGGGTTGTTGCTAGGTCTTGTAATAAAGCAGAATTGCAAAATCAATTCTAAATCTAATAAATTCTCAATTATGAAATCAAAACAAACAGTGATGCAACTTTGTTTTGAGTTTTTTTACGTACAAAATTTTATTGAAATTCATTTGTTAAAATTAAAATATTTAATTATATTTTATTTATAATTTCATGAAATTATAATATAATTAAAAAATAATTTTATAATTTATTTTTAACTCATAAAAATTATAATTTTATCACTGCTAATTTATTCTTTTCACTCAAACTTTTAAAAAGGTTCATCATCGTCATCCAGCGGTTTATTACTGTCACTATCACCATTAACATCACCGTCTAAAGATGATAGCTCGTTAAACTGTCACCGCGGATAGTTTATCACTACCTTCATTATTATTGTCGACAGTCCATCACTATTTTCAACGTCACTATTATTTTTTATCCTCACTAATTTTTATTAAATTCTAATTTTTTGTGTGAAACAAATATTAAAATTATATATATATATATATATATTTTCAAACGGATTCTTTGGAATTTTGGGAATCTTCACTCTTCAAATGATCCCCTGGAGACACTTGTTCAAAAGTCGCCCATTCTACTATGATAATTTCTTTTCAAGTTTTAGTTATTATTTTTATACAATTGAGACTTAAATTTGAGATGAAAAATATAGTACTGAAAAACATAGTTTTAATCAATTATTAATAGAACTTTTATTATAACTATTTTTTTTAGACATTTTTTAAAAGTTTTAAATTGTTGTTATAAGATTTTTAATATTAGTGATTAGTATTAAAAAAAAAAATTATTTATAAAATAACATATTTATTTTTGATGGGTGGCATATTTAGTTGTGTGAAAGAGATTTATCTAACTGTATAAAAGATAAAACCTCTCCCAAAAAGCATAAATTGCTTACCATCAAATTAAAAAAAATTGTCAAAACAAATGCCATTCTCCATGCTTAGATGAGTTGGGAAAGTAATAATAGCATTTAATAATTTTTATTTAAGCTTATCTTAAAAAGAATGAATAAATAAAATGAAATGATAAATAATTACAATCACAACATTTTCTTTTTCCACTTAAAAATTCATTAAGAAAACACCAAAGAAGACATTATTAATCAACCTGTTGCCTGTTAGCATATTCTTACATTACAACCACAGCATGATTAATAAATTTAGTATTAAGCTACAATTTGGCTTAAGTTTTTATTCTTTTATGTCTTTTTCAAAAGATATTTAAAATAATAAGATTTTTTTCTTTCTTTACTTTTATAATTTATTTTTTAGATAAAAATACTTTATGGGCAGCAACTTTCATGCTTGACTATCAATGCTTAATGCTTGGTGCTTGGTGCTATCTAACTAATTATATAAACTAAAGCATATACTTGCACATAATAAAAAAAAATTAATGGCTATGATTAGTTGAATGTGCAAATGAACTGTCAAGATGGATCACAACTACATCAGTTCAACGGCCAGAATCAACCAGGGAGTCGAGCCGACAAATGTAGCGGTGCCCAAACTAACACTGTAAAGAATCTCACACAATACACTTAAAAGAAGTATTTACAAATACGAATATGCCACGTGTACGAAGAACAGGATAACCTATACAGTGGCGCTGTAGGCTACCATAGCCAACTCCTGAATTTGTGCTCTACCGTCTTTCGCCAAAAACATTTTCATATTTCACACTCAGACATCTCTATCTCTCTCCCAAAATCCTCTCACCTCTCAAACTCTGCAAGTCTTCGCTCTTTCTCTCTCTCTAAAAAGCTCTCTGTGGAAGAATCAAGGAGAGAGATCTTCATTTTCTTACTCAAAAGATCGAAAAAAGTAATTTCTTTTCTTCTTTAACTGTTTCTTTTAGCTTCAATGTTAACTTAGTTTGTAACTGAATCTTGAACATTAGCAGTTTTTAAAGTCGATTTCTTGATGTTCATTTAGGGATTGTTACATTGGACTCTTAGCCTTGTTCTTGAATTTTAGAAAGAATAAAGAAACTGTGAATATTGTTAAATTAGTTTCTCGTTGGTCATTTTGAGTAGCTTTGAAGTGTTTTCGGTTACTATAAGTTCTGTTTGGTCGCTGAGAAAATGTAGGAAATTTAAAGAAAGAAAAATTTATTTGTAAATGTGTTTTATAGGATTGGAATTAATTGAGGAACTTTACTTTCTTGGAGCAGTATGTTTGGTTAATGATTGTGGCTTGCTTTACATGTTGATAAACAAATCATAGTTTAAGATTCTACTAATGTTGATTAACAAGAAATGGTTCTTTATAATTTGTTGTTATGGCTCTATTTGGTTGCTGAGAAAGTTTAGGATAAGGAAAGAGCTTGGAGAGATTATTTGCTATAGTATAATTAACTGAGATTCTGGCTTCAGAAGTAACTGGAAATGTTGAGTTATTTGTTAGGTAAGCTTTCTTTTTGTGGCAGAAAAAAAAATATAGGAAAGAAAAAGAAATGAAACCATGATTTTGAATTTATTGATTAGACCTTAGAAAACTACAATTTCACTCGAATAAGCTTTGATTTTTCCATTTTTATCAGCAGTCAGGCTGACTGCATCATAACTTCTAATTTTCTTTTCTTTCAGTTGAATTTTCTCTGTTACTTATACATGTGCATGGTTGCTGAGAAAAATGAAATAAAATATTGAAGTAACAGAAAATGTAAGAAAATATCCTCTGATTTTTCAGAAAGCAACTACAGATTTATACTTCTTACATCTTATGTTGTTTATGTAGGAAGAAAATAAACCTTTTTAATTTATTTTTTCAGGTAGTTCTGAAGGGCAATTTAAGACCAGACGAATGCCTTCAGTTCTAAATATCACATAAGCAATGTGGATTAATCTCTTTTCTGTTGGAATATAGTTGCAGAAGCAAATGGAGGAAGGAATGTCCAGAGGGGATTTGCATGTAAATGCTGTTAGGCAATCATCATTAAGGCCTGGTGGAAGCATTCAGTCCACACTTTCAGGGAGATCAACACCTAAGAATTCTCCCACATTTCGGAGGTTGAATTCCAGTCGAACTCCACGGAGAGATGGTAGGAGTATTGCAGGTATACAGTGGTTTCGAAGCAATCGATTAGTTTACTGGTTACTTCTGATTACTCTCTGGGCATACCTTGGGTTTTATGTCCAGTCAAGGTGGGCTCATGGTGATAACAAGGAGGACTTTCTGGGGTTTGGAGGTAAAACTGGAAATGGTATTTCAGACACTGAACAGAATAAGCGACGAGATTTGCTTGCCAGTGATAATTCTGTAGCTGTAAATAATGGGACCAAAAAGATTCAGGTTGAAGATGATATAAGGAAGGGAGTAATTTTGGCCAAGAAGGGGAAAAAAAGTCCTGATGAGAACAAAGTTTCTTCCTCAAAGAAGAGGAGTAGGAGACCAGGGCGCAGGCTACGCAGTAAAGCACATGAAAAACAGAAGAAAACAGTAGGGGTAGAAAGTAATGATGTAGAAGTACAGGAACCGGATATTCCCCGGACAAATACTTCTTATGGTTTTCTTGTTGGTCCATTTGGATCAACAGAGGATAGAGTTTTGAAATGGAGTCCTGAGAAGCGAACAGGAACTTGTGATAGGAAGGGGGACTTTGCACGCCTTGTGTGGTCTAGGAAATTTGTCTTGATATTCCATGAACTCTCGATGACTGGGGCTCCACTTTCAATGATGGAGTTAGCAACAGAGTTTTTGAGCTGTGGAGCCACAGTTTCAGCTGTAGTCCTAAGCAAAAAGGGTGGTTTGATGTCAGAACTTGCAAGGAGAAGGATCAAAATTCTTGAGGACAGAGCTGACCTCAGTTTCAAAGCTGCCATGAAGGCAGATCTTGTGATTGCAGGATCTGCAGTATGTGCATCGTGGATAGGTATGAAACTCTTTGCTACTGCCAATTATCTGTATGAAAGCTTTTAGAGGCCATGAAACAGAACACATAGATTGCGTTGTGAAATACATCTTTGTAACCCCTTCATTATTAGTTGCAGGTTATTTTAGAATTATACTACTACTACTACCACTACTAACCAGCCACAGGACAGTGTATATTTCTTCAACTGAAAATCTAAAATCTTTTGATAATAAATTTTGTACCTGTGCATATATAATTTCCGATACTCTTGTATGTAATGGAATTCAAACTGCATTATTGCAAACTTATTATACTCACGGTTGATTATTGTTATGTGATTTATGTTGGATGCCATACCTACACTTTTTTTTTCTGACAATGGCAACAATTTCAGAGTACATAAGATGCAATTATATTCTGTAAAAAGACAGTATCTTCCTTATACCTCCTTCTTTCCCTCTGTAAATGGGCTGAGCTGACTGGAACTTATCAGATGTACCACAATTGCTTATGCCAATTGATCTTTTATGACTCATGGATGATAGTTGGAATTCTACTGTTTACAATGTTGCCTTTCAATACATTGAATCATGCATATGCATATGATTTGGATGATCCTGATGGTTCCTCAGTTCTGTTGGATGTCTTATATGCAGCAGTTTCTAGCTGTATTAACCAGTTAAAAAGATGTTAGGTCCTTGTCTGGTTTGATTGGATCCATTAACTATTATCATTGAACACTATTTTTTTTAAAATATATAGTTGATTTGAAGTCTTTCTTTTGATAGCAGAGATTATAAGACTATTTTTTTCTTATATAGTTAATTCTTATTGCTAAGAAATGATGCTTATTGCCAAGAAATGATGTTGTAAGAAAGTAACGATTTTTAACATTGGGTGTGCCTACTTCTGATAATACACTACGGAAGCTGATCTATTTTTTTTTTTTTTTTTTTTTTTTAAGATATGTACTGAATTTGTTTTGCAAATGTTGAAGGTGATATAACCTTGAGTGCTGCACTTTGTTTTCAGATCAGTATATTGCCCGTTTCCCAGCTGGCGGCAGTCAAATTGCTTGGTGGATTATGGAAAATCGTCGAGAATATTTTGATCGGTCAAAGATTGTCCTTCATCGAGTGAAGATGTTGGTTTTTCTCTCTGAATCTCAGTCCAAACAGTGGCTATCTTGGTGTAATGAAGAAAATATTAAGTTGAGATCTCCACCTGCAATAGTTCAACTTTCCATTAATGATGAACTAGCTTTTGCTGCTGGCATTGCTTGTTCATTAAATACTCCGTCATCTACCACTGAAAAGATGCTGGAGAAGAGGCGGTTGCTACGAGATTCTGTTAGAAAAGAAATGGGATTGACAGATAATGATGTGCTTGCCATGTCTCTCAGCAGTATAAACCCTGGAAAAGGTCAACTCTTACTTCTTGAATCAGCACAGTTAATGATTGAACTAAAAGCTCTGCAGAAAATAAGAAGTTCAGTGGATATAGGTGAAGATCGATCTACCTTAGCTGCAAAACATCACTTAAGATCCTTGTTACAGGATCTGAGAGATACTGATGAATCTTCAAGTGGTCTAGATAACTCCAGTAAGTCCTCTATCAGGTTGAAAGAACCTAAGAAGAAAGGCTTACAGCTAGCCCGTCTCTTTAACAGAAGACGCAAGAAAAAGAAAGTTTTGTCTAATCTTGAACGAGTACCAGAACAGCAACTTAAAGTTCTTATTGGTTCTGTTGGATCTAAGAGCAATAAGGTGTTTTATGTCAAAGAAATGCTGAGTTACATGTCTGAGCATTCAAACTTGTCAAAATCCGTGCTTTGGACTCCAGCAACTACACGTGTTGCTTCACTTTACTCTGCAGCCGATGTTTATGTTATAAACTCCCAGGTACCAAACACACAGCCTGCTACTAACTGATCGCTGCATGCACAAGCACCACATGTTTCACATAAAAAACTTCTAATGTGAAGATATAAATTTAGATTATAAATATGCATCTCATACTGCCAATGAAATTCTTTGGCATGGCTGATGTAAGTACTATTTTCTTTTTTCTTTGTTGTTTGAGGTTTCTTTTATTAATTACTATATTTAGTAGTCCTCATGTGAGAAATTTGAATATGGCTCATTATGCAACAACTTCATTTATCACCTTAGAAGAGATAGCTGGTAGCATACATCTGAGAAAGACATTCTACGTGAAAAATTTGTCCATTCACAAAATGTTGGAGTTTCCGAGTAGTGAAGTTTTCTATTCCTATCACCTATTAAAAATGCAGTAACATATTGAAGTATTATTTGAAAAATATTAGTATTGACTTGATAGCTTCCATTATTAGTTTAAGTATCTTGTCTTTTTTTATATTTTATTCCTCTGGTTGGCATGTAGTTATGCTAAGAGGAAAATTACCTTGAATAATTTTGGGTTGGCATGCGGAAGAAAATCCTTCAAAGTTAAGAGGTCATCCATAATGTGTTACATACTATATTTCATTGAGAACTTCACTAAGGCATTCTAACTTACGTTTTCTTCAAAATTTCCTTTGAAAATTTCATCCACATTAAGGTTCAGCAACATTCTATCATGACTTTTCAGAACAGTTCATCAAGTGAAAATGTTGTCTTTTTCAAAGGGCCTTGAATACAACGTAATGGGTTATTTGATTAATGATACCTTGTGAATCTACTGGAGAATCTAGAATGAAGTAGCAGTTCTTCACCAGCTTTTTTGAAGTTCAGCATTTCCATATTATCCATAGCAGTCTTCTCATTACATTGTAGTAAAACCATGTTTGATTTTTGGAAACAATCAAATTTATAAAGCAAGGTAGGACTGTTGGAGCAATATCTATCATTTGACGCCTATTTATTTGTGTAGCTCGGTCACACAAATAATTTCTCTTTCATTCAATTTATGGATATTACTGACCTATAAGATTATTATGTGTTCCCATAAAGCACTTACTAATTTGGAGTTCATTCACAGGGGCTTGGAGAAACCTTTGGGAGAGTGACAATTGAAGCGATGGCATTCAGTCTTCCAGTAAGCAATTCTTAACAGACATTATTTACTTATCCCTGCAAAAACTTGATGTGCCAAAGGATGGCAATAGCATCCTTTGCACAGGGGGATAAACAAGGAGTTAAATAATGTGTAGCAAGGATTATTGTCTGCACACAAAATGTAACTCATGGCTTTACTGGGACCTGACATTGCATTGTTCTCTTAAATGATTGTAAAATTTGTATTGTATTCCTTTTATTCTGATGGTGCGTTGGAAAGCTAAATGTCTTATTGGTGAAATCCATCTTTCTTCACATGAATATGTCATCAATTAGAATTTTGTAAGGGTCCTGAATCCATTTGAGATGTACAGTACAGCTACATTTTCATCTCATGCTGCATGGATTCAAAAGTGCAACAAGATAATAAGTCTTAACAATTTATTTTATGGTGCAGGTGCTTGGAACAGATGCCGGAGGCACAAAAGAAATTGTTGAGCACAATGTAACAGGACTTCTTCATCCTGTGGGGCGGCCAGGAACTCAGGTTCTTGCTCAAAATCTCCGATATTTGCTAAAAAATCCATCTGTAAGGGAGCAAATGGGGATGAAAGGGAGGAAAAAGGTGGAAGGAATGTATTTGAAGCGGCACATGTACAAGAAATTTGTAGATGTTCTGTACAAGTGCATGAGAGTCAAATAACATCTGCAGCTAGACAGACTCATTCTTTAGTTGGTTTCAATTTAAAGCAAGCTGTGAGTATCACTACACAATTGTTTTACCTTTTGCATTTTGATATGAAAAGGCGAAGAATTATCAAATATGAGAATGAAATGTTTCTCAATTGATTAGAAGTTGTAACCATTTTGTTTTGAATTTGGAGCTCTGATGTTCATTTCCATGAGCATATGCTCTTTGGTGTACATATTAATTCTTTCTTGCATTACATTGAATGAGTCACCTTAAATGGATGTCCAGTGTTTTTGAGTGTTAATTGTCTGTAAATTTGGTGTGAGAATTTATGTCAACTGTCTAGAAAGTAGAAACACGAATTCTGATATAATCCACCAGGTTCTCAACAAAGAAAAATGTGCTGTAACTGTTACTCGAGTTCTCTATTTTCAGAAGGTATTATAGATGACGCGAGTATAAATTTGAAGCAGGCAAAATCACTATCAATTTCTATCCAAACAAAAGTTGAGCCTTAGTCTGACCCAAAAATATGGAACTCAGATTACACGAACTCTCTTGTTAATCAGACTAACCCTTGGGTTTGGATTAGCCACTATTTCTAAATCCACAACTGAATTAGCAACTATTTCTTGCTCAGCTTCCTCGATCAAATCAATCAATTAGTGATATACAATTATTTTTGTACACATAAATCTTGTTAATACTTCAAATAGTTGGTGGTAAAATGAGAATGATAAGTAACAGCAGCATTGGAAAAAAAAATGTAAATAGTTTTCAATAAGAAGAAAAACTGAAGGAAAAACAAGAAGAATTGTGTCTACTGATTATACATATGTTGGCCTAAGTCGTGGTATGTGGACAACAGAATTCCAGCAACAAACAAGATTCCAAATCCAAGTTTGCTTCCTTTGCAGGAGCCTGATTCTAGAACATTGTTTTACGAAAGCACTAGTTAATGTCCCTGCACTTTGCGCTGAGTGCTATTTTTACTTGAAATAAACATACTAACCTAAACTTCTCACCTTTCATTCAATCTTAAGCATTATTTAAAAGAATTGAAATTGTTTAATATATAGATATATGGATACAAACATCATGACATTGAAATTTTGATTAATAAAAGATTTATTAGTATATAAAAATAAAACATGAAAATTAAGTTAAAATATGAAGGGTTAATTAAAAAAAAAATTACAAAATTTCACCAAAATTACAAATTTTATAAAATGTTTTAATTTTGACAAATTAATATATAAATTTTTAATTTTTAACAAAATTTACATTTGACCGGATTTCAACAGCAAGAGTTGATGCGATAATTTTTTATTAATATTTTTTATTATGTCAGAAAAAATTAAAAAAAATAATTAATTAATATTAATGTTATTATTTATTAATATTAAATATTATTTTATTATTATAAAAAAATATAATATCTAATTAAGTAGAATTTTTTTGCGAATGATTTTCAACCGAGACCTAACATCACAATATATAACAATGATGATATTTTGAAAGTAGAGAAGCCATTGAATAAGAGATCATTTCAAAATTAGATTAGCAGAATCCTTGTGTTTCATGCATTGAAAATTAGAATCCTCAAGAAGGCCATTATAATTTGTAATATGCTTCAATAAAGGATTTTCCTAGAAGGGCCTTGGTGTGTTTAAGCTATATGTAAGAAATAAGAATACTGTAATGGTTCACCAAATCTGAATTTAATATATATCTTTCTTGAATCATTATTAGTTTGTTGAAATGCAGTTCTTGAAATAGTTTATAAATTTGTAAAAGTTTGACAGTTCACTTGCAAATTATACGTACGGTAATGAACCCTTAATAGTCCACTTGCAAATTTGTTTCAAAGCATTTTGGTAGAGATTCATTAACTTTACCAAAATACCTTTCATTGGATAATTTTTTTTATACACACTTCAGTTTCCTTCATTAAATATCCGAAAAATTATTAGGCAAGAGAAAAGTATACTCCTCTTACTCATATTAAAATAAATTAATATGAATGCATTTCTACTTTTAATCATATTTTATATAAATATAAAAAATATATTTTTATTTTATCTAATAATTTCTCTAAATATCATTCATGAAAGCGTGATTTTGTTGAGTTACATGTAAAGTAAAATTAGAGGCTAATAACATCATAGGAAAAGAAACAATTATATTGACATCTTGAGATTTAGATTTACTATGGCCGTGTGATCTTAAAAAATCGTGTTTTATTTTACCGCGCACTATTTTGTTATAGTAAAATTTGATTGGAGTGTTTGGCATTAAAGACCAAACTCATTTTTTGTTTTAATATTTCAAACTAATTTATTTAAGCTACAATTATCAGTTTATTTTAAAATTTATTTTTACAAAAATTATTTTAACAAAATTCATTTTATCAATTGAATTGTCAAATATCAACTATATCAAAAATTACAAAATGGAGTATAATAAAGCTTTCTTTTTTCAATTTATAAGATAATTGAAAATTATTATTGGGTTAGTGCTCGTTTGGCACAGTTTATGGAAAAAAAAAAATTAATTTTTTTTAGTGAGAAGCTTATTTTAGCTCAATTTATAGTGTTTGATAAATATCAAAATTAATAAAAATAATTATCTGGATAGCTAAAATTCAACTATTTTGATAAGTTAGAAATTGAAATTTTTCAAAATAGTTGAATTTTAGATTAAACGCGTAGTTGATTTCAAAAAATTAATTGATAAAAATACTCTTATGAGTTTATAAACAGTTTTTAAATTATATTTTACCAAACACAAACATATAATTAATTATTTTTAGAAGTATCACTTTTAGGAATAGAACTTTTTCCCATATGAAAAGTTATTTTTATAAATTGTGTTAAACTATGCCTTACTCTATTATTATCTATCATTATCCTTCCACTTTATTGCTGCTAGAAAATGTTTAGTGCTACCTATGAAAAAATATTTTTAAATGGCAACTTATTTTGGATATGTAATATGTAATAGCTAACGTTATAGAATTAATGAAAGTAGAGATTATGAAACTGCATAATACTTGGAAGCTTATAGCTGGGTGATACATGAAACTGGGAGTCTGATAAGCACAACCATTTAGCTATACTGCCAATCTTAAATCTTGCTGAAACTATTGTTTCCATAACCTCATTTAACCTACTGTTGATATATACATGTATCATGTAATTCTTGATCACAATCTGCTGCTACTGATGTATATGAATTGATTTTACAAGGGTTTTTGCTTAAAACTGGACTTGAAACTACTGGGAAACACAAATCATGTTAAAATTTCTGTTTCAAGTAAAATATTATTGACCTGACATTAGAAATGTTTGGTAAAGCAACATGTCTAATTGGTGTAAAAATACGATTTTTAAATGGTAAATTGGTGTAAAAATATGTTATTGGAAGGAATGTTTCAATGTCAATTCTTCTGGTAATTATCATCATTGCTTTCTATTCATGACAGCTGCATTCACTAAAAAGAGATTCCTGAAACGTTGATCTGGTTAATTAATCGTTCCGTAAAAGTAATCTGAAAGACTTTTTCTCTCTTTTATTTTTTACTTTTTTTTTTCAAATTTCCTACCTTTATCATAACAAGTGGACTTGAGTCCTTATTCCAATATTCCTGCTAATGCATTTACCCTTCACTTGTTTTAAATAAGTTTCCATAAAGTCGTTATTTCCCATTTTATTTATTTATTTATTTATTGGTAAATTTTGTTTCCAATTATTTAGCCATGTGATCATGCCACTATTTGAAGGAAACGAAACAATAGTCATACGTGCACAGACATCGATTAATCCAAGCTTTGATTCACATGAACTGGTGATGATTGAATATGATCTAGCAACAGCCATGTGTTACATCAGGAGAATTTCTTAATAGAGATCATCTACCTATCTGCCCAAGCTAAATTGGGATTTTCTAAATAAAAGTTTACTCTTTTGGATGAATATTGGTGATATATACAAGGCAATGTATATTGTAGTTTCAATTTTCCCTGTAACAAATCCTAATCATGACAAAAAATTTCAATATATCAAAAATAATTTGAGTCTGATTGAAATTTAAATTTATAGTCTTATAATAGTCCGTCATTTAAAATAATAAAATTTTTTTAAAAAATGATTAACAACAGAAGTTAATTTTTTTTTTTTTTTTTACACTTAATTAGATCATCTTTTAATATATATTAAAAAAAAAATTAAAAATCTTAGAATGATTGTCGTCTTTTCCTAAGGATTCACCACTGATTATATATAAATTGAAGCTCTTCAATTCATGACGCGCAAGTTGGATTGCTTCAACAAGAGAAGTGGTAAAAGAAATTACTACTATATTTTACTTAATTAAGCCAGAAATAGAATCAATGAAACTTTGATTATAAATTTCTGCAAAGAACTTTGACATTTTTACTATTGATGTGAATGTTACATTTTGATTACTCAATCATACACTTCATCTCATACCATACCCAGCCTTTTCAACTATATCAATTTACTTATTGACTAATAAATTTATTGTAGTTTTCAAATTTATGCAAGTTTCTTTTTCTTCAAGTAAAACTGGACTAGAGGAAGTCACTGCCAAAGAAAAAATTAAGTTTATCTATCTAATTAGACAAGGGTGTTTGTGGATTTGAATTCCAACTTGGATGGCTAGAGAGAAGTAGAGCAAATTTTGGATTGCTCGATTCAGAAATTCATTATTGGAATGACTGTCATAATTAAGTATTTGATGTGCTATTCAATTAATGATCCTTGAAATTGCAGACCCAATTTGCTATAATCCAAGACTAAATGAACTATTGACTTGACAGTTGAATAGAGTGTGGAATTGAGTTTACAAATCAAATTTTTTATCCTTAATTGTAGCTTAGTTACACATTAACTCATTCTATAAATAAATTCCATAAAATTAATAGAATTCATTTATAAATTTATAATTTTATATTTATTTTAAATTTAAATTTATTTAAAATTTTAAATAATTAAATTTATAAAATTAAAAATAATTAAATTAATTTTATCAAATATTTTCAAATGAATTCCATAATTTTAAATTAATAAAATTTAAAAAATTTAAATATTCTTATTAACTTTAATATTTTACTTTTTATATTTTGATGAATAAAAATACATTGGTTATGAATTTAATACTTTTGTTTATTTGACGTCATTTATTTTATTTTTATTTTTTAAAATTTTTTATTAGGAATGGGACATGCTTATATAGTGAAACTTTTTTTTTTTTATTTCATATTTTTTTAAATACTTTTACAAACTATTTTATCCCGACGTCATTCATGTTTTATTTTTTTTATATATTTTGATTTATATCCTATAATTTTTTAATTTTTATTATATTTTTTTACTTTATACTTCCTTTTCCTTCAAATTCTTTCACAAATACAAAATTTTTAATAAATTTAATTATTTATGATTAAGATTGTATTTTATTTTTAAAAAAATAGTATATATAAAAAGATATTATTGATAAATATCAAACTGAGTTTTAGATAATTATATTTTCATTAATATAATATTAAATTTTTAAAAAGAATAAAAGTAAATAAATAATATATTTATAGAGATTTTTTTTATCAAATGAATTTTAAAATTTTACCAAACACAATAATCATTTTATTTGAAATAAATTCTATATTATTATTTAATATATCAAATATAAGAATTTATTTGCAAATGAATTCTATTTAGAATTTATTTATAAAAGAAATGAATTCATTAATGGAATTGAATCAAATATAGCATAAATTATAGTTAATAAATTATCCCATTAATTTTTTTTATATGAAATTTAATGTGTTATTTTCTAATTTCTCTTTGACTAATCAAATAGTCTTATAATTATTTATCATAATAATCTAAATTAAGATCGATTTTTTCTAATTAACTTGAGTTTAATACAAAGAGAACTTGAGATATAATTATGTAGATTATTATATCTATTAACTTGATGATAAGAGATTATTTTTATGTAGTTTAATCAAACTGAATTATGTATATACTCCAATTGTTAAGCTAAGAGTGAACGTATGTGGATTGAAATGGTGACATGAAAATGGGAATGCACTGGAATGAATCCGTCAAGCAAGGGATTAAGAAAGTGACATCTAAAAGAAAATGCTTAATGAATATGAAACAAAATTAAATTAAAAAAAGAAAGACCTTCTAAACCATTTGCCAATGATTCTAAAGATTTCTATTGGTATCGCACCAACATGCACAACACATGTGTGTGGAAAATTGAGCATAAAGTATTCATCCATTTGTTCCACTAACAAGCAGCTTAATTGGTCCGTCTTTTTTTTTTTTAATAAAATTAAATATTTATTAATCGATAAAATAAAATAATATAAAATTATGATATCTTATAATATTTTACTTTTTCAAAATTGGTATCTAAATAAATCAAAAATATAAATAATGATAGCAAAAATCTCGATTTAAAATATTAAATCATAGTCGATAATAAATAATAGTAATTTTTTATTCTTCTTATGGTATTTATATGAATTTAATCTGGATACTAATAAATATAGATTCAATATTAAAAGTAAGGTACGCAATTTTGATAGACTATCGATTGAATAATAAATAAAAATCAAAAGAAAAAAAATACACAGAGATAAAAATAAATAAATAAAAACCATAAAAATGAATAAACATAAAAGAAATATATTTGTTCAAAAGAGAATAAACTCAAACATTATTAAATAATAAAATTAAAAATAGAAAGAAAAATAAGATTTATAATTCTGATGAATTATAACAATAAATCAAAAGGAAAAGAACAATTCATCATAACGAAAATAAAAATAAATAAATATCAAAAGAGGAATAAACATTAAAAATATATAGTAAAAATAAATCTCAACATTATTGAATAATAAAATTAAAAGTAAAAAAATAAATTTAAATATTGTTAAATAATAAAAAAAAAAAAGTAGAATGACAAAAAGAGATAATGGTTCATCATCAATCAAAAACATTAATAATAATACGAAAAAATATTGAGAAATAATTTTTTTCTTTTAACTTATCCGTCTTTAAAGGTGCATGATAATAATAATTAAAGAACATTAATGATGATTAAAAAGAAAAAAGGCACAAAACCCACTTTAAAAGTCAATTATAAGGTTAGTTTTTTATATATAAAAACCAATAGCACTTGGCGTATGAAAAGGATACACGGCAAATACTAATTAGTATTTACTAGTTAGAGTCAATGCCCCAGTTACATGGTCAGGTCCAACCTAAATCGGAGAATTCAAGTTCAGATCTAGATTAAATCGGGGAGAATTCAATTTTAACCCTCTTTCAATCTAAATTTAAATTCGAATAATTGGCCAGAATAAATAAAAAAATAGCTTTCAACAAATTTTAATTTTATTGAAAATTTTAAAATTTCAAAATGATTGGACTCATAACAAGTTTAAGTGCGAAATTTAATTTTAGATCAAACGTTTTATGAATCTAAATTTATGGGGAATCAAATGACGAAAAGATAGCGAAGTTTAATAGTGTTTATAAATCGTTCAATTTCTTTAATTCAATCTAATTTTATTTAATTCGTAATTAAATTATAATATAT
The DNA here is from genome assembly GCA_948193065.1 of Aleurites moluccanus. Classification (NCBI taxonomy): domain Eukaryota; kingdom Viridiplantae; phylum Streptophyta; class Magnoliopsida; order Malpighiales; family Euphorbiaceae; genus Aleurites; species Aleurites moluccanus. Next base: position 20,596 of record CANXYC010285400.1, on the reverse strand, counting down.
TAAGTGTTGTGAATTGAATTGATTAGAAATTTTTCAATCTATATTTAATGGGTTGTATTGAATGTTGCATATATCAATTCACAAACTAATCCAATCCATTTGCATATTTATATAATCCAAGTTAAAAATTTAAATTAATTTAAATGTAGTCCATTTACAATAATTATATATAAACTTTAATATTAAATATGTTAAATATTAATAATATAATCTAATTTTTGAAATTATATCTAAATCTATTGAAAAACTTAAGCCAAGTGCTTTACTTTCTAAATAGATAATATTTTATAAAAAAATATGCATAATTCTTAATTTTTACATATTATTTCAAAAATAGAAAAATTACATTTTCATTATTTTCCCTACAAGTCGAGAAAAATTTACATTAAAATATATGTTTTAATTTAATAAAATAAAAATTAGATTTAAGTTATTTTATAATAAATAATAAAGGTAAAATACATATTTTATTAAATTTTAGAATTTTTAATAATTTATTCTTACTAAAATAAATGTCTTAATATTATTTTTAAAATTCTAGATTTGAAAAAAAAAATTATTATCTCTTTATTATTTAACTCATGAGATTTGACATATTATACTAATTTTTTTCATATTTTAAAAATAAATTATATTTTCTTTAATTTTATATTATTATATTTTTTAGATTATAATTGAATATATTGGTATATTTTGATTTTTTTTATAAAATAGTAATTAATAAAAAAAAATATAAATTATATAATACAAAATCGCATAATCCGATCTGTAATTATGGATTGGATTCGATTGATTTTAATTTTTTTGCGAGTTGAATTGGATTAATAAATTTTTAATTTGTAATAAGCGAATTAGACTAAATGTGATGGCAAAATCGCACCAATTCAACTTGCAAATATCTTTAATGAGATTCGAGTAAATCTGAGTCATTCCAACTAAGAAAATATTTTATTAGATTATAGAAAAAATTTTATTTTGTTGACTTAAATTTAATTTTTATATATAATTACGATTTATTCAGAATTAATTTTCTAAAAATTAGAATTAATTTTTTAAAAATTTATACATTTATATAAAAAATTTAATTTTTCAACCATCTAAAATTAATTTTTTCATTTCATTTCTGATAAATTTAAATCCAACTTAAACTGATCCAATAAAAAATTCATTAATTCTATTTATCCGGTAAAAGAAATGCAAGTTAGAACACTCAATAGAGCTTGAATTTATTATCCCCAATTTCAAATGACAAATAATCAATCAAGCAGCCAGATTGAGAAAATTTGTGAGGCCAATAAGAGAAAACCATGTTTCGTATTATAATAAGGCACTAACAAATTTATAATCAATGATAAAAATACAAACTTCCAGATTTGGTGCTGTAATTTGGCCGGCATTACAAATCAATTTTCCAGATTCCCTTTTTTTTCTCGATAAAAACGAAGTTTAAAGCATCTTGCCTTTTTTTTTTTAATCGCTAATTTCGCAATCCATGCGATTTGTAATTTAGCCGATTGCATACGTAGGAACTAGGAAGGTACTTTCACATATACAAATTTTTTAAAAGGACAATGCATGTATTTCATCAAGGATTAGTTAAACAAATAATTGAATATTTCAATTAAAAATTTCAACTTCTACTGTATTATCACTTTTTTTACAAAATGTAATCAAATGATAAATTAGTAGTAGTAATTTGTATTAATGAATTGTATTTGAGTTATAATATATTTTCATAATGTGATAAGGATTAATATAAAAATGATATGATTAATTTATCGTGTTAAAGTTTTACATATGAATATGATTTATTTAATTAATAGGTAAAATAATACGAAAAAATAATAAGTTTAAAATTTTTTATTAATTAATTTTTTATTTTAATATTTAAAAATATTACATTTATTAAATTAATTCCTAATAGTTTATATTATTACAAAAAATGTAATTAAATATATAAAAAAGATTAAAAATAATATTTATATCTAAATATTTTATAAATCATAAATATATTCAGTTAAATATATTAACACAATATTACATTTGAATATTAATGTTTTAAGTGTGTATACATGAATATTAATGAATTAAGTGTTTCAAACTAATAAATTACGTGAATACGACATAATTATTTTTATGTTATAATCGATACGAAATTAATATTTATATAATAAATCATAATTCAAATTTATTAATTTTGTATTAAATTTATATCGTCTTATTGTGTTATTTTTTATTTTGTCAACTTCACAATAAATAATATATAATCAATTAATATATTTGAATTTATTCACGTCTCCAATTTTAAGAATAAATAAATAAATATTTTGTATATGAAGTACAAATTGTATGTCATTTATCAAACAACCATCTTAACAAATAAGAAAAGATAAATTCTCATCTTAACACAGCAAATTGATTTACTAGAGGAATTGGAAGTAGTCAAAAGCAACCAAAAACTTGTATGCATTTTAATGGAAAAGCATTTAGCAAGAAGCAACAATACTCTTCTATTTACATTAATGCCCTCCGCATACGAAACGCAACTAACAAATCAAAACGACATTACCATCATTTTTATGTACATATACATCTATGTTATAACAACTTTATTATTAAATCTCCAAATAACAACCCGATAGAACATGTCCAGAGTATTGCTTAGGTGTCTCCAATTTTGTCCATGTGTACTTCTTTAAATCCAACTCATAAGCCAAGTGGGGCTCACCAAATCCCATCGTGCCAATCACCAATAACTTGCTCTGCCATATTTCCGCATAAGAAATATTGCACACGTCAGCAGGCAGCTTGGCAATGCCTTGCCATGTCATGCTTTTAAGCGCTAACACATCATCTCCGTGACACATGTACAACACATTATCATCCGTCGTACATGTCCTAGGACACGAGGCTGATTCTAATAAGTTTTCTTGCAGATGGTTCCAATCCCAAGTGGCAACATTGAACACCTCAGCACTTTTCTCGAATCGGCCTTGCATTTCAGTACGGTACCCTCCAATGACGTGGAGCTTGTCACCATGGAAAAGCGCCTTGCATTCATCGCGATCCATTGCCATGTCAGGAAGTGGAACCCACTCATCTTTTGCCACGACATATGCCATCCCAGATCTCAGCGCATTTTTCTCACCGTCATGTCCACCTACGACGAACACCATCCGATCAGAATCAGACACGCAACCAAAAAATGATCTTCGTACACCTGGCATATCAGCTCCACGTCGCCAGATTGCAGAAATGAAATTGAAAACAAAAACCGAATCGGAAACTTCCCAACTCGCCGTATCTAGCCCCCCCAATACAACAATTTCAGACCCAACACTCACCACCTGACAAAACATGGGCAACCCATTAGAAAACTCAGGAATCGGAGGCAATTCACACCAATCACCAGAATCAGGTTCAAGAAGAGTAAGCCGATAAACCGGGTTAACCTGGTACTTCAAAATATTAGAACCTTCTTTTTGGTCAACTCGTGCTTGAGCCATAACGATAAGTTTTTGAGTATTATAAGTATTTTTCCTACGCCTGAAAAACTCCGGCAACTCAAGCTCAGTTCTCCAGCCTTTACAGACCGATGACACAGATGCGAACTGCTTATACATGACACGAACAAGACAATCGCGAGCAACATCATCAGGGAGACCAGGAATCAACTCCATGGAAAACAGCAGAAGAAAAAGAAGAATCAAAATCGAAAGGAATAAATAGAGAAAGATAGAGAATTGAATTTAAATTGGGTTTTTGCGAGATCAGCTTAAGGTTTCTGGAAGGCAGATATTTGGGGAGGTTTATATTTATAGGGAGGTAGGGTTGTGAGTAGTGACCAGGTAGCTGACTAGTTGTTATTGAAGATAAGTTTTGTTAATAGTGAGGTTCTGGAAAGCTGGCGGTGCTAACTGTTAATTATCAAATAAAAACAAACAGACCATAGTTTTGACAGTAATGTACGGGGTTAAATTTGAGCTATGATTTGACCGCTTGAATATATAATATAAAAGTGGGAACCACTTGTTATAGCGGTTCCCAAAATAATCGTTAAAAGAAAACTTATTATGTGAATATTTGACTAACTCAATTATCAAAAATGAATTTATTAAAAATAAATTTTGAAGAATGAATTTTAAAATAAATTATTTATATTAATTTAAAAAATTCAATTGAAATCATATTTAAAAAATTCAATTTATCAAAAATAATTTTTGGCAATTAACATTAAAGATGCTGTTGGATTTTAAAAGTCAGAAATATTCGATAATAATTTTTAAAAATTTTATAAAAATTAAGGGTTATTCATTTAAAATTTTTTAAAAAATTTAAAAATTAAAAAATATTTAATTATAATTTTTATAAAGTTTATAAAAATAAACATATATTTAAAAATTCTTAATAAATTTTTATATATTTTTATTAACTTTTCTCGAGATTTCACCGATTTTTTTATAATTGTAAAAGTTTCATCTAATATAAAAAATTTCAGTATTTCATATTTTTCTTAATTTTTTTTTATATTGTTCATATTTTTTTTTATTCATTGAGTTTTTTTCACAATTTTTACTTTTTTTAGTCATTGAAATTTTTATTTCTTTTTTATGTTCTTCTTCTTTTTTTAAACTTATTAAAATATTTTATCTAATTTTTTTAATTTTGAGATTATAAAATTAATTTCACATTTGTAATCTAAATTTTATACTTTTTCTTTAAAATATAATTATATATATTTAAATTGAATTTATATGAAATACACTCTTCGAGCATTATTTTTAATCAAACTTGAGTCTGAATAATATTTACTTCTTAATATCAATTAATACACGACTCATTGTTAAAAGTTTAACTATTTGTATAGTCAAAAAGTTTTATCTACTAACAACAACGATTTATTTGGTTGAAATTAAAAAATAATTAAAAAAAATTATTTTTAAATTTTATTTTTAAATATTAAATTAAAAATGATTGTGAATTTATTGAGCAATAAATATAGAAATAATTTTAAACATTATATTTTTAAAATATTATTTTAATTAATTTTGGTGCTTAAATTAAAAAATATTATTTAATTAAAAATTCATACTGTTATTTATTATTTTAAATATTTATTTTTATTACATGAGAAATATATATCTATTATATTTATATAAAATAAATATTATAAATCAATGAAAATTCATTAATATCTATAAAAGTCTATCAATCACTCTAAAAAAAATTTAAAATAAAATTTTTCAAAACTATTTATAAATTTATAAACTTTGCAAAAGTTATTAAAAATTTATGAATTATATAAAAATAATTCACTTAAAAAAATATAAAAATATTTTTTAATTAAATACACTCCTTAAATATTATAATTATTTATTTTCACATTTCACTATAATGAGTTAAGGACTACAATGACACGTCAAAATTCAATCTCCTCCAAACACACCTATATGTTTTCGTATGGAAGCTAAAGGCATTTTGATATCCCTTATTATACAAATATGAAGAGCATATTAGGGATGCCATGGAAAGAAAAATAAATAAAAAAAGGAAAATGGAAAAAATGGAATTATAAAAAACACATCTCAATAATAATAATAGTAATAGAGAAATGATGCATAATAAAAGTTCAAAATAAAATATAGAGATTTTAGAATTTTTAAACTTTTATTAAATTAAAAATACCTTTAAAATATTGAATGAAAGATTTAAATACAGTTTCAAATTCTAATTTTAAAAAAGGAAAATAAAAGACATAAGTAAAAAATTATAAAAATAAAGCTCGAAAATAAAAGTGGTTCATTGAGACAATAAACGGATGATTTTAAAAATGAAAATATGATCATCCAGATTAGTTTTAATAGAATATTGTCGAACTCGAAAATTAATATTTTTTTTATATATTATGGGCATTGTAACTCATCCCGAATTAAAAATTAAAGCCACTTATTCGCCTATTGATAAAAAAATATTACTTGGGTTTACGTTTGAATTTATGTGTATCTAAACGATTTAAAAACTCAGGACTAACTTTCTACACATCATGAAAGAAATTAGAGGGTGAATAAATAGTTGTATACTAGTAAAATAATCGAGCGATACTACGGGTATTATTATGAATTAAGAAAAATCATTGTAAGTTAGTTGAATTTAAATATTATTTTTCTATTTTATTGGTAAATAATTTTTCTTTTATTATAAAGGGTAAAAAATCATCGGTATGAAAAAACCGCAAGGACAAAATTTAATATAAACGTAAGATAATATAAATATTATAATAAAATTAATAAATCAGGACAAACATAATTCAATCGAGAAACATAACAGAAGCCAATAAATACCATAATAATTTTTGTTTCATCAATTACTTTTTTCATTGAATTACCAATTTGATCAGCAAATTCACCCTATATTATGCAACTAAAAGTTTTATTACTATACAAAAAAAAAAATAACACATAAAATTAAGATTTATTAGAGAATATGAGTTAACTCAAAATTATAATAATATATAAAAATAACAATATTACAAAGATAACTTACTTTATATATATTAATTCAATGATCAATCGCTTGCTTTTTTTTTTTCATTGTCGTCGATAGCTTTAATATTTTCTACTGTAGTGAGCTCCCCTATTACGTCTATCACATAAAAAAAAATAAAGTCAAAAATTCTAAAAAAAAATTCTATATAAATGAAAAACTAATATTGGTTATTCTTGATGTCTTTTTAAACACTAGATATGATTATAAATATAAATAAATAAATAATTTATAAATCAATGCATAAGCATATCCACTAAACATGAATCATCAACACATCTCAAGATGATATCGTTTAAAAGGTAGAAAATTAAATCTATATAAGGAAATTTGAACATCATCTAACTTTTTATAAACTTTTTAAGGAATTAGAGTACAAAAAATTTAACTTATAGGGATGGGTAGTTGCCTTGGAGGATCCAATATTTTGATCAACTTCAAAATTTGTGATCATATAAATTTTTTATTCTTTAATAATTGATACAAACTTATTAATCGGAACTCTCTTGATAGTTCATTGAATTTGACCGCTCTATAAACAAATATTACAATTTTAACATTGGTCATGTAAAAAAAAAAATCACCATTGACTAATATAATTTATATTATACACGAAACTATTTATATTTCATACAATACCTTATCGTCTAGCATTACCATATCAATGCTATTTATATAATTAATATTATTAAAATTTGGCATATTTTAAAGACGAATTATCTTAATTTTGATATTTTAAGTTTTTTTTATTAGACTTACATCATCTATAAAATTATATATTTTGCCATGATATTCACTCAAAATTATTAATTATAAAATTTAAGTTAATAAATTAACTGAAAAATAATAACCAAATGAAAGAGTTAAAATAAAAAAATAAACTAACAAAAATGCTGAAGAGACTATTAGAGCTGCTGTAAAAATAAAATAGTAACTCGGCAATTGAATAAAAGCGGATGAAAAAGTTCATATAGAAAAATTTGAATTTTAAATATGGTAATTATCAAAAATTTTAAAAAATTCAAAATTTTATTTCATATATGTATTGTATATATATTATATGACATCATAATTAAAAGAAAAAATTGTCTTTGTTGAAATTTAATATTTCAATTTATATCAACCAATAATTATGAATCATATCATATAATTACTATATCTTATGTCAACTAATAATTTTTTTTATCATAATAATTATGATAGAAAAATTACCTTAATTGAAATAACAGTTACCATATTTATGTCAACGAATAATTATGCAACATAATTATATAATTATCATATTTATGAAATTGTATTTAAAAAGTTTAAAAATTTTATTTCACATATATATATTGTATTAAATATTACACAACGTCATAATTTAAGGCAAAAATTACCCTAATTGAAATTTAAATATTATAGTTTATGTCAACTACTCCCTCTGTTTTTTTTATCTGTAATTTAAGGTTTTGTATATATATTAAAACACTTATTAATTAAATTTAAAATTACTTATTTAACTTTATATCATTAATTTTATCTTAAATTAAGTTATTGTATTCTAAATAAATGTTATAAGGATAAAGTAAGAAAAAGTGAATAAATATTGTTTTGAAAATTTAAAACGATAATTAAAAATGAAAATAGATAAATTTCTAAAACGATAAATAAAAAAAACGGAAGGATTAATAATTATGTATCATATCACATAATTATCATATTTTATGTCAACCAATAATTTAGCATCATAATTATTATGATAGAAAAATTGCCTTATTTGAAATAATAATTACATCATATTTATGTCAATCAATAATTATGCATTATAATTACATGATTACCATATTTATGAAATTGTATTTAAAAAATTTATTAAATATATGTATTGTATTATATATTATACAACATCATAAATAAAAGGCAAAAATTTTCTTAATTGAAATTTAAATATTCCAATTTATATCAACCATTTATTATGCATTATATCGTTTAATTATCATATTTTACGTCAACCAATAATTTAGCATCATAATTAATATGCAAAAATTGGCTTAATTGAAATAATAATTACACCCTATTTATATCAACCAATAATATAATATTATAATCACGTAATTTGTGTTTATAAAATTATATTTAAAAAATTTAATTTCATATATGTATTGTATTAAATGAATATTTAATGTGAAATATTTATTGTAAATAGGGTGTAAATAAATTATAAAAAATTATTTCAAACATAAAATTTAAAAATTATAGATAATAAGAAAATTTATCTTTCAATAATTAAATAATATATTCACAAAAGCAGTGCACTATATTTCTCGGATTCAAACATCAAAAACCTCATAAAAATGTCCACTAAAATTTTAAAAAACTTGTAATTCATAAGTTGTCATTAGCGAAAATAACAAAAATTAATAAAATGCCTAATCAAAAGAAGAAAAATAGAATAAACCTACTTAAAAATAAACTCACAAAATAAACAACAAATACAATATGAAATGGACGCTTTGTGTATGAAAAAATATTAATAAAATGGGTGATATGTCAAAAAAAAAAAAAAAAATGCTAATAAGTATATGATATGTGAATATTAAAACTTGCAAGGAGAACATTTATAAGGAAAAAATAGTATATTTTCTCTCAAAAGGTAATAGAGAGTTGTTAAAAGTAATTTAACTAAATATTAAATGTTATATAAGATAAACATAAGCAATATTAAATTATTTTATTCGCACAATTAGTATTACATCAATATAAACTATAGTTTTATTAGCAATCAAGTTATATAATTTTTCTTTTTCAAGATATAGCCGTATATATATTATATTCATTTCGAAAAAAAAAAAATTCTTATAAAAAATAAATCAACTAAAATAGAGAATAATCAATAATTATTAATATCAAATAACAATTATAACGATTATATTTTTAATAATTCATGGCTTTTAAAAAATTTATTAACAAAATTAAAATATATCGTCAAATGCTTTATTTGTAATTTTATTTTACTTTTTTTATTTTTGATTTTTCTATCAATTTTATCTTAGAATTCATCCAATTAGGCTAAAAATATTGTTAATGGATTTTCATCATTCCCAATTTTTATTTCAACCCCTTGATTAACTTATTGTGTAAACATCCTTCACTGATTTTTTATTTTATCTTTTTTTTTTCGAATTTTTCTCTTGATTGTTTCACACAATTTATCTATCTCATTTAAATGTATATCTATGTATCTAGAGGATATTTTTCTTTAGGATCCTTCTCAATTACTATTTTTTTTTCAGCTTGATTTTGCTCTACAATAAGTAGATGCGTTCTATTTCTTATTGAGTATAACTTGCAGTAAAATTTATTGTCTTTAAATATAATGGGTTGCTTTTCAAAAATCATGATCGCACCAGCTAAAAAAAATTAAATTCATAAAAAAATAAGATTTAATAGCAAAGATTGAGAGCCAAGCATCGCTCATATAGTAAAAAAATTTAAATTTAAAAAGGTAACTTTTAATAATTAAATAATGAAAATAATTAGTACTTACAAATTATTAAATCTTTTAATTGAATAGTTTTAATTAAGAGAATTTAAGATTCTACATTATTTTCCTAATTTAGATAACTTTTAATTTTATAATTAAAAATAAAAAATTTTAAATTTAATTTAATGAAAATATATTAATGAATTTTTACTTGAAGCATTTATTACGAAGGGATAGTGATCTTTGTTTTGGTGTGGTCTTTGTTTTAGTATGAGCGTGAGATAGTAGAACGTTCCTTGCAACAGAAAGTACATTTAAATGATATGTTAGACTGATTTAATTTCTCAATTTTTTTTAAAGATATAAAATTGTTTAAATTATAATTTTTTATTTTTTATTATTATAATATAAAAAAATTTATAACTTAGTAGAACTTTCTTATGTAGCATAAACACTTAATTTAAAAATCAAATTTGCTTATATGAAATCTATTATAAACAAAATACCCCAATTATTTTTTATAATTATTTTTAATTTGACTTCAATGAGGTTATTTAAACTTATAATTATATAGTTAAAAAATAATTTTTATATCATTAAATTAAAAAATTATTAATATTATTTATTATTTGTGACATTTGACGATGTAAAATGTTAATTAAATAAGTATAAATATATATATATATATATAGTTTTCAAATGAAAAATAATAATTTATTGGAAAAGAAAATTAATTGTGGGTCATGGAATGTCAAAATCAACGAGTCTTGAACGTAATTCGCAAGTTTGATAACAGTATTATGGTTTGGCAATGGGCAAATTAGTTGCTAAAGCTGCTTAATCAGTTTACAGGTGTCTCAATCTATGCCCTCTATGACAAGTTCATACTACTTTTTCCATGATTTGCCTAATAATGACAAATTAATAATGACAATAACAGTGAAACACTGATTTTAAAGAAAAATGTTTTGATTAATACTCATCTTTTGGATTGGATGTACCATGACTTCTTGTTGTATAGATCACTCTTATCCAAATTTCTCAATTTCACACGTAGGAAAAGGCTTAATTGGCTAGAATTCAAGTTGGCCTACAAATTGCAACATTGCGTGGACTTTATTAACTTTATTCTTTCATATGGCACACATTGACGTAAAGATGAAATAAAAAATTAATATTAAATAGATAAAAATAAATTTTATTTAAAAAATTAAATTTAAATAAATAAAAAAATTATTAGATAAGACGAAAATATATTATTTGTACTCATATAAAAATTATGATGTGTTTCTATTTTAATTCATTTTTATGTGAATAATAAGAATATATTTTTATTTTATCTAATAATTTCTTATTTTTTTTTAGGTTAATAATGTTTTTAATTTATTTTGAATAGATAAAAATTAATTATGTGTAAAAAAATAAATTTGCATGATTAAAATGAATTTTTTTTATAAATTAATAAAAAAAAATTATACTGAAATAGACTCTGACTCACCTGAATTATAATAAAATTTCGTCCCTCTAAAGACCTCAAATTTAAATTTGATAAATGAGTATAGAAGCTAAATTAAATGTAAGAGATGATGTCAATATGCACATCCACTAAATCATTATGTATCTAGCGACAGAGCTATTGTGGGGATATGGAGAAATCAAGGCCCCAAAATTTAAAAATTTTAACATATATTTTATGTATTTAAAATTTTTTAAAAAATTTAGTATTATTATATTTTTAATATTTAACCCTCCAAAATTTTTAAAAAATGATTTTTTTTTATTTGGCCCTCTAAAAATAAAGTTCAAGCTCCATTACTTATGTATTTATTTTTATTACTAATTATATTTATTAATAATTGTCTATAAATTAGTAATTTTCCATTTTAGTAATAAGAAAAGAAAATTAGTAAAATTTATTTTTGAGTAAATTATATAAGATTAATTTGTAATATAATTTTATATTTAATTGTTGAACTAAATTGTGCAATGATAACACAATGAAAAATAAATTTCATTGCTAAATTGGATTAATGTAAATTCTATAAATTACTAATATTTTGAAGGATGCTTAAATTTTACATTTGAAAAATATAATGAAATTAATCCTCTTGGAAGATGTGGTATGTCCCTTGAAGGGCGTGGCAGTTGGCACAACTATCAAAATTGTCAATTTTTTTATTCTTTATATATAGCTTTAAAGAACGAAAGATGTGCAAATATATCCCTCAAAATTCTCCATTATATGACGCATCTGCTGTTAAAGTATGCTTTTTTTAAATAAAAAAAGCACTGACTTGCTCAACTCCCCTAGTTTCTTCAAGTTATCTTTGAAATTTTTCATCACATGTGCTCCTTGCACATGCCCTTAAATAATTTTTCAAGTGCTTTTTTTATTTATTTATTAATTAGTATAGTTATATCTATCTCACCATCTATGCTTTACTTGAGAGAGAACCTTTTCTACAGCTTTAATTAAACCTTGCATAAATACAAGCACATAATATATCTTGTTCTGAAAGCAGTATTTACAATGTGTTCACCTTTTATCCGCAATTGATGGTATCCAGACTTCAGATTTATCTTGGAAAAGAAACAGACTCTTTATAATTAATCAAATAAGTCATCAATTCTGAACAAATGATATTTTTTCTTTACTGTTACCTTGTTCAATTGCCTGTAATTAATACACATTCTCAATGATCCGTTTTTCTTCTTTACAAATAAGACTGGTGCTTCCCAAAATGAACTGCTAGGTCGAATAAAACTTTTATCACACAATTTCTGTAACTGTTTTTTCAACTCTTTTAACTCTGGTGGTGCTATTCGATAGAGTGGAATATATATGAGATCTGTACCAGGATATACTTTAATTTTAAACTCAATCTCTCTTCTTGGGGACAATTCCGGAAGATCGTCTGGAAATGCATCAGAAAATTCTTTTATGACAGGAATCTGTTCTATAAAAGCATGTATATAATTTGTATATCATAAAAACTTTAGAAATAAATAAAGTAAATAGAGACAAAAATGAAAATTTTATTTAACCTTTAGCATATTAGAAATAACTGTGAATATGCTTCCATCTCTAAAATTCAATGCTTTAATAAATCACTTAAAAAACTATCTCTAACTCTTCTAATTTCTTAATTTATTTATCACTGTTCATGCAATAGGATACATTTGATCATATGTATCCTTTGATGATCTGCATCCTTACTTACTGCAGTTAAAAATTATCCTTGTATATACTCTTTTTAAAAAACACTCATCTAGACTTATAATAGATCTACACCCTTTCACTCAACCTTTTTTCAATATATTATCCTCCAAAATATCATTTTTCCTTTTTTTAAACTCTTTACATAACTAGTTCTGCCAAGTTATCTGAATTGTTTCTTTTTTAAGATTGCAACATAAGTCTCAAAGTATCTAATTTCAATCTTGTAACTCCCATTAAGTTCTTCCATAACTATTCTTGTCTTATTTTTTTTAATAGAAGGAAAGAACAACAAAAGAATTATAATACACAGTTCCTATTGTGTGAAACTTCATATACATCACGAATGTATATACTAATTACGAATACCCGTCGAAGGATCTTCAAGCAAACGGTTTACCTATATTGTGATTACTTCCATTACTGTTTTTTGTAGCTCTCTTACACATTGACATATTAACTCTCACTTTTCATTTATCTTCACAAGCAACCTTCATATCTTTATTCTTAATATAAGAGTTTCTTTACAACTTTAACTTGAAATATCTAGCTAAGAAGTTAGTAGCAAAAAGAGGATTTTTGAATGTCTTAATTAAAGCAATCATGTTCAGGTTTAACGTTTTGACAGCTGTACCTAAATTTTCACCATCTTTGGACACTAACATCACAAAATGTATATTTTTGCCTTTTAATACATAAAATACAAGAGACAGGATTGTATAACAAGACAGTCATTGCATTTGCATCTACGTGAACAGTATATTAGGAATCCATGTTCATGGAATTACAGAAAGTTTAAAGGAAATTAGATTAGACCCCATTATTGAAAAAGTATAGAAATAGGGCTTGGAAATAGAAACCTTCGCACTATCCTGTTTGAAATTTGGATGTGGAAAATTGAAACTTATATATATAAAAATAGGTTTCCAATTAGAGGAAGCTTTTTTTTTTTTTTAAAAAAAATCTGAATGTATATAAGATTAAGACAAAACAAGATGAAATTCATTTTTAAATTAAAGTATATACAATCTGACAATAGATTTATGTTCAATTCCTCTTTTCAATATTTAAAAATCATCTTTAAATTGTAAATAATTTTGATGTTGGTGTATACTTATTTCCACAAAATCCAAATTTAAAGCAAGTAACGATTCTAATTAATATGACAATAAAAATGACATCATTAAATTCATTTATTTTTATAATTTAAAGAAATCAATTATAAAATTATCAATTCAGCTACTCGAAAGAAGAAGTGAATCTAATTGTTATATCATATATATTTATCACTAATAATTACGTTTAGATGTCTGCTATCAATTCAAATAGCTAGTTAATTACTAAAAAAGAAAATTTTTAAAAAAATTCAGACACCATCACTATAATTATTTCTATATTTAAAATTTGTAAATTTTAAAATAAAAAAAATTGTTAAGAATAAACTTTCCAATATAAGAGTGTAATTTGAATGATTGTATTGTAATACTAAAACTAAGAAGGACAAAAAATTATATATATACTGTGGATTGGAGGTTGCCTTTCATGTCTATAATATAACAGTTATATTATACATGTGATTCAAGCTTTACTTGGCTCACATGTCATCTTGTCATCTTTGGATATATTATATAATTAAACATAACAGATGGGGGCAAAATATGATCAGCTCTTGTTAGACCTCTCCAACTAAGCCCGTCTGGCTGAGCCGTAATTTTCTTTCACGGTCCGACCTGATAAGGTCTAGTTACAGTGATCAAAAAGATTCTACATGTAATTAAACCAATAATATAGTGAGGAATTATTGAGAACTATTAGGATTCAGTGGCCCTGAGTCACCCCAATGAAAAAAAATTCATTAATCTGTAATTTTTTTTATTTAATCTATTTAAATTTAATTTTTATATAAATTTAATTTTTGATCTATCTAAAATTAATTGAAATTACCATTAGTCTATAGAAAAATTTTTACTCATCCATTTAAATAAATAAAATAAAATTTTAATTTATCTAAAATTAATTTTTTACCTTCATTCCTTTAAAAAATGAAATTGTCAAGCAAGCTAAGTTAATAATTCTTTATAAAATGAGAAAAAAGCAAGATTTACGGGATTTGGCTTGCCTTACGGGAAAAAAAAAAACAAGCCTTAATGTTTAATTAAAGTAAATTTAATCTTGTCAAAAAACAAAATTAAAGTAGATTTAATTGACTTTGGATTATGTGACTTTGATTCCTTCAAAACGTAATAAAATTACTACAAATTGAGAGCTACTATATACATACAATATAAAGCTGCCGAAAATTGAAAAGAATTAATCAACAACGGATGCCAGATTTTTTAGAATGAGATATTTTCTTATATTTTAGGAATGACGTAAAATTTTTAAGAATAAATATTATAAATTAAGAATTAAAAAATTAATTTTTTAAAATAAAAAGACTATTTTATTAATTAATAAATTAAATAATAAGTTATTTTTAAAATTAAAATTTCAGAAAAAAAATGAAAGAATATATAATTAAATAATATTTTATTAGGGATTAAAAAATTAAATTTTCAACATAAAAAGATTATTTTATTAAATTTATATATTATAAGAATTAAATAATAATTTTATATTAAAAAAATTTAAAATTAAAAAAAAAAAAAAACACATGCTTCAGCCTAGCCGTATATCCGCCTTTATCAACAGGAGGGTTTTGATTAATTTCTAGAAAAATTAAACTTGTATATTGGTGATTATCACCATCAATGATTCTAGCAAGTTTAATATCAAGGCTTTGGCAAATTCAATTTTCGACATTTACTTTGTTTTTTTTTCAAAATTTTTATGTATAAAAAAATAAAAATTGACATTATATATTTTTTTTCTTATAAATTAAAATATTTGGAACTTTGTGACTTCCTTTGCAAAACTAGCTTAAAGAAAAAACGAGAATCTTATGCTAACCATACTTAATTTGATTTAATTCAATTGTAAATATTATTTATTTAACAGTACTGAAATTAATTATTTGGATTTTGAAAATTCATTTTCTCTTAAAAGATTTTGATGTACCAAAATGAAAAATAATTTCAAATGAATAGTGAATTCAACATTAATCTAGTGTATCAGTTTTTTTATTCTCTTTGGTAAAACTAATATATATTATATATGTTCGATGCTTTACTTTTAATTACTTGTCAAAGGCAAATAATGGTGATGTAATAAATTCTAAACCAAAAAATAATATAAAAAAAAAGCTACTATTTGTTTGGAAATCAATGAAAGATTTATAGAAGATGTTAACCATTCAATGTTGTGTATTCCAATTTTGCATGCAATTCTAAATTGTCAGTTCTGTTTGAAGTATGTAGAAGCATTAATTAAACTGTCAAATTAAGAATTTAGACAAACATTTGGCCTAAATATCTTTCTTTTATTATTTTTTCGACAAGAAAATTTCAAGAATTGTATACTTTTGACAAATGATAGCTTTTGTATGGAGAATCTAATATGTGAACAATTTTCAGCAGACAATAATTATTCCAAAAGAGTGATGCTTGATAGCTCAATTGAGTTAATATTTAAAGGGTTAATTATTATTTAATTTTTGAGATTTATTTAAATCAATGAAGTAATTTTTATATTTTGAAAAATTTATTATTTAATTTTTGTATTTTGATTTCATCATACAAATTGGTTCTTCTATCTAATTTTTTCATAAATTTCATTAAAAAAATTAAAAATAAAAAAAAAATAATTTTTCATAACTAAAATACCCTCTTTATTTTCTTTTAAATTATGAACATTATTCTAAAATAAAATCCATAATTCACCTCTCTCACTCTTTCTATATATAAATCCATAACTATAAAAAATTTCTATAAAAATCGACTTTAAATTTTTTTATTAAATAATCGAAAGTTTAAAATTATTTATTATTTAGTCTCTAAAATTTGTTGAAATTAACGAATTGATCCCTATAAGTGAATAACATTTTGATCATTTTATAAGTATTTAACGGTAAAAATAGACATAATGATAAACTTGTTCATAGAACCAAAATATAATAACTAAATAGTAAATATCTTAAAATATAGGGATTACTTCATTAATTTTAACAAATCTCATCATTTATATAGTAATTAACTCATTTTTAAATGGCATTAATTAGGAATTCTAACAAATCATATTTGAGACGAATTTTATAAAATTAAAATTTAATCCATTTAAAAATAAAATGCTCATTTCATTTCGAAATGGGACGAGACAAACAAATTGGATCAGATCGAATTGGATAATACCTATTTATATTTCTTTTTTATCTTTAAAAATATATATATATTTACTTATATATTTTTTTCACATATTCTTATGATATAATTTATATTTTATATAAAAATAATCATAAATTAAAAAATATATAAATATAATATTAAATATATATATATAACCGGATTATATTTGAAGTGAAAATCACTATCATATGAACTCGACCTTATTTAAAATAAAAAAAATTATTCTATCTTATTTATTAAATATCTTATGGGACAAACAAAATTAAAATCCCAAAGCTCAATAGAGGATAATAGAAAATGGTAAATTTTTATATATAATTTATTTATTTTTTAATTAATATAATAGGTAATAGTTAATTAACATTTTATTTCTCACATACTTTCTTATAATATCCATACAATAATTATGATAGGTATTCATTTTATTAATATTTTAGGAGCGACGAGGATTATATGTGTGTGTGAGAAAAATCAATTAGTAATATAATAAGGAAAAAGGAAAACCTTCTCCTAAAAAGAAAAAAAGGAAAAGGCAAACCTTTGAAAAATTTAGAGTCCCATAACTTCATAAACAATGAGGCCGTGGCCGCCAGGTTTAAAGAATCTATTTGACTTTCTTAAGCTCCCCTTACAATGTCCGAACAGGTAAAGAGTAGTAACCTCATTAAGGCAACAAATAATAGGTATACTACATAATACTGTATAAATACAAAAGTGTATAGTGAGAATATTTTAATTTTTAATGTATTAAATGAGTAATTTTACCATATAACTTGTTCATTATATATGTATATAACATAATATCATTTGATTCTTAATATTCAATAATTAAATTAACAGATGCTCAATTAATGATAATTTTTACTGTCATATTCTAAATGATATTAGCAATGTGTTTTTTTTTTTTACTACATGACATTGGCAATGTATAGTTATGTTTTGTATAACCAAATGTCGTAGGTATTGTGATGGGTGCTTAACATTTGGCTTAATTACATTGGCGAAACTGTGGAATTAGGGAGAGCCATGTTACCCTAAAATCTTTAATATATATTTAAATTTTTTAATTGGCTCCCCATAAATTTTTTTAATTTAATTTTTTAATTTGTTATTATATTAATTTTGACAATTAATTCTCTTAAATTTTTTAAAATATATATGTGTATAAATTTTTAATTAGTTCTTAATTTTTTTTAATTTAGTCCTCTAATTTACTATTATATGAATTTTGATCCCCTAATAAAAAAAATTTATTCCTCCCCTGTTTAATTATATATCAAATAAAATGAGAGAGAAAACACATAGTTTCAATAGTGTGATGACGTTCTCAAATAAAATTTATAATTTTTTTTATGAAAATTAATTAAATAACATTTGAGTAGCTTGTATATTTTTCATGTCATTTTCATGCTTATATTATTAATTGCATCGAATCATTTTTTTAAAAATATAACTTATGGATAAGTCATCCAATATAGATAATATCTCTAGCATATGAATTAGTAGTTTAAATAGAATTTAAGCTTCATTCTATATTACATGTCTTTTATTAAAAATTATTTTAAAATTTAAAAAATATTTTAAGTCTATATAATATTAATTGCGAATCATATAACATCTTTGGTTAGTGAAATCATTCGATATTTAATTGTGTAATTATTAATTTTGATTAATTTGAATTAGAATCGAATGAAACTCATAAAAAATTTATTGATAATATTAAAATTTAAAATTTTATTTTAAAAAAATACGCATTGTCACTCCAACTTAAAATGCTGATTGTTTGGAATAAATATGTTGTCTAATTTTTGTCAAATAAATATTATTAAAAGTAGTATTAGTTTTGTAACTTATTGGTGATTGCAGCGATTTGTTCAAGTAACCATTTACTTGATTTTTATATAATAATTTATTTTGGTAATAAAAAAAAAATGAAATTTGCATTTATTAAAATTAATTACCCATATTTGCAAAGCTTTCTGCCCATAATTTTATAGTTTTCTGTCTAAAAAATAGTGAGCAATATGTTAAGCATTTTAAGGTATTTTTAATAAAATAATAATTATTTTTAGTTAATAATAATTAGTGTATGAAGGGAATAAATTAATAATGATATGAAAAATTAAAATAAAATATTTTCTCCTCAAATTTTAATTTGAAATATTTTTTTTCCAAATTGAAATTTGAAACAACAATTTAGTATTTTTTTTATTAATCTAAAAAGTAGTAATAATATAAAAAAATAATTTTCATCAAATTAAAGAATTAGTAATAATATGAATATATGGAAAAAAAATTTAAATCTGAAGTTATAATTTGAAATATTTTTTTTCAAAATTATAATATGAGAAATATTTTGTATTAATTAAAAAAATTAGTAATAATATAAAAGAAATAAAAAAAAAAGACTTTAAGGAAATTGAAAAATAATAAATTAACCAATTTAGTAATAATTATTATATGATAGAAAAAAATTAATAATAATATGAAAATATGAATTATTTATAGCAAAAAATAAAACTTATACTCACTGTAAAAAATAATTATTTTTCCCTTCCAAATACTTTAAGTTTACTGTCAAAATAAAATAGAGCTAAAGTTATAAATAAAAAATAAATTATTAATAAAATAATGATTTATTTTAGTTTAATTAAAATATTTTTTTAATTTAAAAAATAGTAATAATATAAATAAAAATAAAAATTTATTTTTCAGAAAATTTGAAAATTAGTAATAATAAGAATAAAAAAAAAATTAAACCCAAAATTATAATTTGGAATATTTTTTCCCAAACAAAAATTTGAAATGTTTTTATTAATTAAAAAGTAGTAATAATATAAAATGAATAAAAAATTTAAGGAAATTAAAAATACTAAATTAACTAATTTATAAAATTTAAGTAATTTTTACAAAATTTGATATTTTTTTACAAAATATTAGAATTTATATTATAATATTTTATAAATCATAAAATTTACAAAATAAAAGTCATTTTTATAATATTTTATATTTTTTTTATAAAATATTGGGATTTGCAATATATTATTTTGTAAATCATATAATTTATAATATATAAGTTATTTTTATAAA